>PISX010015846.1:0-48203 GCA_004024625.1 Mellivora capensis
CAAACATTTAATAACAATCTAATCTAGAATTTAACACCCATAAAGGCATGTTATTAAAACATAATTTTTCTCTCTAAAATAACCTTCATTCCCAGAGATATCCAAATCAGGACTAATTCATTTAAAAACAAGTCCAGTTTTAACAAACTTGGCCTAATTGTTTACATAAGCTCAGCAAGAACAGTAAGTAATCATATAGGTCTTTCAGAATCTGCTTTGCTGGAACTTCTTATAAGGAATCTCTAGGTTGAACTTTTAGTAGCTTCTCCCGGCCAGAAGCCAAGCCACGTAGTTGCCATCAGACATGCCTGCAATACCTGTCGACTTGGGCAAATTCCTCTCCCTGAGGTACCCAAAGTATCCTGAGGCTCCTCCTCCTACCAGGGAGTGACATTCTTACTCACCTGGTGAGGCTGCTGGGAAATCTGTAAGCAAGGTATCAGGCCAACAGTTCCAAAGGGCTTTATGGCTCCAGGTTTTATAAAGTCAACCTTAGTTCCTTTGAGCTGTATGGTCATACCTGAGTCTTTTCAAATATGACATTCCAGTCCAAGCCTTGGTAAAATAACCAGTTTCCAATGGTGTCCTGTTACAAGGAGAACAGATTCTTATTGAACTTATCCAAATGACTGATTGTCAAGGAAGAATACTGAGACCTTTTGGTTTCAGAGGGTTCAGATAGAAAAGTTAAAAGTTGAATGCCTTGATTCGTTTACAAATGAGTACTTTTACATCTCTGTAAGTTACAGATAACTTAAAAAGTTTCCCTAGTCTAGAGGAGCAAACATTACAGAACCAGTAATGTTTAAATCATTAAGAGACATAACATTACAACCTTTCAGTTCATCTAGTCCCATGTTACTAATTCTGGTTTAGTCCGAATATAACCCTTACTTCTGTAAATTCTTACCCATTTCAGTTCCCAGGATTTTAACATATCAAAGACCTGTATTTGTCCTGAAAGTCTTAAGGTTAGTGAGCTTTCAGGGTTTCCCTCCCATCATGAATGTCGCAAAGGGAGGAGGATCTTTCAGATGTTGTCCTGCTCACGTCCCTTGCGGGAACTTAGGAGTGTCTTAGCTAAGGTCTGTCCGTAAAAACCCCGGACCAGACTACTCCGTGGAGTAGATGACCGTTATGCCATATGACGCCCCGCGAGACTCAGGGTGCAGCCCACTCAGACTCCGTAGCCGAAGCGGTGGAGCCATACAGACACATTCACAGAGTCAGGCACTCTTCAGATTCAAACAGGTTGGACATCCCCCCCCCTCGCCCCCGTCTTCTCTTCCCTTATTTCCATCAGTCTCAGTTACACTCAGCAGAATTTTGTACTCTTAGAAATACCTTAACCTCTACTGAAGACTAAATATAAACCAATTGTGAACGGTTAAAACAGAATTCTTTAGATGGAATCAGTTAAGCACAAAACATGTTTACCAACAGATTTCAAAAGCATAAACCTAGTTCCATCAACCAGCGCTCTAGCATTTTATCCCATTTGGTTTAAAGTTTCAGGTTAGCAAAGACTTTGAAAGCTACTTTAACAATTACCCATTAAAACTTTGAGACACACAATTAGCCATCAGTCTAGTCATCTCTTTGCTAACAGATTTCAAGAGATTTTAAACAAATAACACAAGCTTATTTGCCCTAAAGTAAAAATTCTTAAGTTTCACATTTACTATTGTTAACTCAAAAGACATGTTTATCCTAATTAACCCAACAAACTTAACTTAGTTCAAATACTGATTTACATTCCACCTGGGCCCACTCCGCTTTGAATGTTTACCTGAGACACGGGTGGGAAGGTCCGGAGTGGGGGGGGGGGGGTTAGGTCCAGGGGATGCTCTTCTTGTTTCCCGACAGTGGAGAACAGAACAAAGTGCCACCAGAAGGCAGAGAAAGGGGTTCCCAGTTCCAGGGCTCATCAGCTCCAAGAGAGGAGCAGACGCCATGCTTTCCCCACCAGCAAGGGGGGAGGGGCTAGGCAGTCCACATCGGGCCAGAGAAGGCAAGGAATGTCCCCGAAACAAAGTTTGTTTCGGCAGCTGCTTGGGAATATTCCTTAAAGTCTCTGTCTCAAGTTAGATTAACCCCAGTTGGCTCCAGTTATAGCCATTGAAAGTCAGAGTCCCCTTACTCTCTGCTTGCCCCAGTCCTTCAAACACAACAAACAGCACAGCAGACAACAAAAAGACAAGACAAAGACAACCGCAGGCCCAGCAGTTCTTACCCAGAACCTGCCACCGGTGGGGACTTTTTGATCTTCTGGCCGTCCAGGGGGACTCGAACCCCCTGACCGCCTAGGCGGGCTTGAACCCCCTGACTGCCTAGGGGGACTCGAACCCCCTGGCGATCTACCAGTGGAGGGAAGGGGTGTCCCCTCATCCTCTCCAGCCCTGAGGAGCATGGCCGCATCCGGCTTCACCCCAGACCGACCGATCTCACAGAGCACCTGGGGATCGGCGGTAGACCGACTGAATGGAATAAAGGCACCAAGGCAAGCGAGCATTCGAGGACCGGCTTTATTGCAAGCACCCACGGGTGAGGTTCCTCGACTCTGGAGGAAAGAGAGTCGGGAAGTCGCACGTGAAGCAAAGAGGTAAGGGCTTATGTGGGGTTCTGCTGGGGAAGTCCGAAGAGGAGGTACAGAGACCTTGTCGAGTTTTCCTAATAAGGGCCGAATTCAGCTGCGGGGCTCCTCATTGGTTCGTCGGTGAGAGGAGAAAGGTTTTTTGTCTCCCGTTTGAGGGTGATGGCGGGAACCGCGGCCATCTTAGGTGTCCGTCATTTTGAATGGTTCTCCCCTCTCTCGCTTGACCCCAACAGGCGGGACTGATCTCACAGAGCACCTGGGGATCGGCGGATCCCACAGAGTAAAATCTGTGAGATCTTACCTCGAGGCTTTTCCCAGAAATTCTGATGCTGGCTCAGTTCTCGTCGTTTAATCCCGGCGAGCCCCCATATGTTATGCCCCCAAAATGGGTCCGTGATTAAAGGAGCGAGACTGATATAAAGCGAAGGTCAAGCAAAGCTTTATTTCGCGCCAAGCATCAAGAATCTAACCAAACGTTTGGGGACGCACCTCTTACAAGAGAGGGCGACCCTTCCCTGTTTCACAGACTAGCTTTTAAGGGCAAAGGCCATGCGGTCAGGCCTGGCCACACACAGGTGGCTGATGAGACTGTAACACACACAGGAAACTCCACAATGATGCTAGGTGGCCAACTGAATTACAATTTACCCTAGTAGACACTTGAACCAGCTTATCACACCTTGGTTAGGATTGGCGACAAAAGGCTCCCAAAGGGTGTGGCCCATACTCCTTGGTAACTAGGGAGACAGTATGCATCCCCCCACTGATGGGATGTCTCCACCTGGCCTGACCCACCCTTGTATTTGAGCTTTGTTACCTGGGAATGGTTTCCGGGACTTGTTTTAAGTAAATCCCCTGGGGGAAGGGGAGCAGGGACAGTTTAAGGTTTAAACAAGGTTATTGTTTAACCTCAATGGAAGCTTCTGGCTAAAATATAAAAATATAAAATAGGTCCTTACAGTTTATAATAAGAAATCTATATTTGGTCTTTGGCCTTGCACAGAACTTCTAAAAACCTTGGGATTTTCTAAGTAATGAGAGTGATAAAGGTGTCCTTTGTTGTGAATAAGGTGACTTGTGGAAAGCCCCAGACAACCTAAAGATGGGGACTGGTTACCAGGGGAACCAGCCCTGTGATTAAAAGATTCGAAATTTTGGGGCCCACCCCTACTGCACCGGGCACCTCAGACAAGAGAAGAGGCACTGGAGATTCAATTCAACAAATGGCCAATGATTTAATCAATTGTGTTTATGTGCATGAAGCCTCCATAAAACCCAAAGGAATGAGTACATGGAGAGTGGCATAGGAGAGTTGAGCTCAGAGAGGGCATGGAAGCTCTGCATCTTTCCCCATACCTTACCCTCTGTATCTCTTACATCTGGCCACTCCTGAATTATGTCGTTTTAAAATAAACTGGTGATCTAGTAAGTAACACGTTTCTCTGAGTTCTGGAAGCCACCCATGCAAATTAATCAAACCTGGGGAGGGGTCTGGGAACGTCTGATTTATAAACAGTCATTCTGATGCACAGGTGACATCCTGGACTTCGAACTGGTACCGGAAGTTGGGCTAAACAAGTCGTGATGGACTGAGTTCTTGACCTGTGGGATCTGATGCTATCTCCAGGTGGATAGTGTCAGCACGGGTTTGAACTTCTGGGATCCGCAGCTGGTGTTACAAAATTGCTTGGTAGCATGGGAGGAAAAATCCCACACTAGAGTCAGTATGAATTTATTCATAATTTTCCCTTATCATTTTTTTAATACTTGTAGATCTGTCGTAATGCTTCTTCTTTCATTCATGACGTGTACTTCTGTCTTCTTTTCTTTTATCTTGGTTAGTCTGACAAAAGATGTATCAATCTTGTTGACATTTTCAAAGAACCAGCTTTGGTTGCTTTATTTTCTCTCTTGTGTTTCTGTTTTCTATTTCATGGATTTGTTTTTTGATATTTATTATTTCCTTCTATTTACTTTGGGCATGATTTGTTTTCCTTTAATAGTTTCTTTAGGCAGAAACTTAGATTATTGGTCTTAGATATGTAATTTTTAACAAAAGATTTTATTTATTTATGACAGGGAGATATCAAGAGAGGGAACACCAAGCGGGGTTTGGGGAGGGCAGAGTTGGAGAGGGACAAGCAGGCTTCCTGCTGAGCAGGGAGCCTGATATAGGACTGATCCCAGGACACTGGCGTCATGACCTGAGCCAAAGGCAGATGCTTAAAGACTGAGGCACCCAGGCACCTCTAGACATGTAGTTTTTCTAATATAAGTATTTAAAGTTATATTTTTTTCTCTAGATATCACTTTCTCTACATTTCATAAATTTTACATTATGTTTTCATTTTCATCCAGTTCAAGATATTTTTAAAGATTTATTTATTTATTTTACAGAGAGAGATAGAGGGAGAGTGCACGAATTGGGTAGGGGCAGAGGGAAAGAGAGAATCTTCAGGCAGACTCACAGCTGAGCATGGAGCCCAATACAAATCCCCAACAGGGCTTGATCCCAGGACCTTGAGATCATGACCTGAGCCGAAATCAAGAGTTGGCTGCTTTACCGATTTAGCCATCCAGGTGCCCCCAATTCAAGATATTTTAAAATTTGTCTTGTGATTTCTGTTTTGACCCAGGGTTACTTAGAAGTGTATTGTTTAACTTCCAAATTTTTGGTCATTTCTCAATTTTCTTTCTGTTTTTGACATCTGATTAATTCTGTGGGGACTAGAAAACACATGTGCTATTATTTAATTCTTCTTATATTTACTGAGACTTGTTGAAGAGTCTAGCATATGGTCTATTCTGGAGAATCCCTAATGTGTATTTGAATGTCTAATTCTGATATTTGGGGGAGGAGTGTTCAAGTCTTTATATCCGTATTGATTTTCTGTCTAGATCAATCAATTTCTGAGAAAGGAGTATTGAATTCTCTGTCTATAATTGTTGAATTTTCTCTATTTCCTTTCAGCCCTGTCAGTTTTTTTCTTTATGTATTTTGAGACTCTCTTGTCAGGTACAAATATACTGTTCACTATGATATTTCCCTGATGGATTTTTCATCATATTTGCAAAAATTTTGGAGATTGAAAAATTTATTTGACAATTACTTTTTCAAATAATTTCCCTATTCTTCCTCTTCCTCTTCTGTTTTTCTTAGACTCCCACTTCATGTATGTTGGCATACCTTGCTGGACTTTGAACCTCTGTTTATTTTTCTTCAATCCCAATTGTTGCTGTTCTTCGGATTGGATAATTTCCATTGATCAGTCTTCAATGTCACTGATTCTGCTGCCAACTCTAATCCCCACTGAGCCTCTCTAGTGAGTTTTAAATTTCAGTTATTGTATTTTTTAACTATAAAATTTCTGTTCGAATCTTTATAATAGTTTCTATTTCTCTATTGAGATTTTGTGAAGTCATTGTATTAATCTGTTCAGGCTGCCATAATAGAATACCACAGATTAGGTAGTCTAAACAACATTTATTTTCTCAGTTTGAAGTGTAGGTGTTCCAGATCAAGGACCTGCGAGATTGATGTCCAATGAGGACTCTCTTCCCAGGTTGCGAACAGCTGCTTTCTTGCTGAGCTCTCACACTGGTGGAGAGAAAGAACGAAGAATGCCTCTTCCTCTTATTCTATGGGTACCAGCCCAAGCCTGTGATCTCATTTAACCTTCATGACAGGATTCCTCACTATCACTATGTCTAAATACAGTCACATTGGGGGTTAGAGCTTCAACATATGCATTTTGGGGAACACAAACATTCAGTCCATAACAGTCATTGATATAATATTTTCTGTTGATTATTTGACATCGTTTCCTTTACTTCTTTGAACATATTCATACTAGCTACTTTGAAATTTTTGTTACTGAATCAAACATCTGATTCCACTCAGAGTCAGTTTCTGTTGACTATGTTCTTTCCCTTGAGTACAGACTGCAACTTCCTGTTTCTAGCATGTAATTTTATTAAAATATTCTATTTATTTATTTGACAGAGAGAGAGAGAGATCAGGCAGAGAGAGAGGCAGAGAAAGAGGGAGAAGCAAGCTCCCTGCTGAGCAGAGAGCCCGATGGGGGGCTTGAACCCAGGACCTGAGATCATGACCTGAGCCAAAGGCACCACCCAGTCGCCCCTGCATGTAATTTTTCTAATGGAAAGCTGAACATTTTAGATAATATGAGGATTGGTGATGTTGTTTTAGTAACTGCTCCCTGTTCATGTGCTTCTGGTGATAAACCTGGCTTACGATGGTGATGTGTGTCTTAGGATGGAGACCTCATGGTACCATGCTCAGTTCTTGAGGACACCCATTTAGTGTCCCTCACAAGATGTTCTTGCCTCAGATGGATCTTCACTACACTCTCCCCTGGCATTCTTAGCAACTATCTTCCTTGTTGCAGTTACCCAGTCTTTGAGGTGTGGGGCATTCAGGGCCAGGGGTTAAGGAAAGCTCAGGGGCTAATCAGTTTTCCTTGGTTGTTATGTGTGTTCACCACTCATCCCACTGGCTGCTATTGTTGCCACAAATTTACTAAGGTGTTTCCTCATCACAGGGGCTGTAAGGCAGGCATCAAGCACCCAGGTCCTATGGAGGAGAAAGGAGCACATATTAGCCTCTTCTCCAGTGGTGGTACTATGCCCACTTCTGCCCAGGCCGCAGATGAACACCCCCTCTCCCTTCCTTAAGAGTAAGTCACTGTCTTTACTTCAGTTCTTCAACTTTATACATTTTCCTTGCAGATCTCTGGCATCTCCAAGGTTGTGCTTGGTGAAGGGGCTAACAATGGGCACTGGTTCACCATCTTCTCAGGACTTCATACTTCCTTGACTCATGCCTATCTTCTCTTGTAGATTGATGGCCTCATGAAGGTTAGCCTTGTCCCTCCCTGCAGAGGCCTAGAACAGTGCCCATTACATAGGAGATATTCAATAAAAATGTCCCAAATGAATTGCCTACTTCCTTTCGGAAAGGCTCTGTTGTCTCTTGATTTTTTTTACTCCTTCTCAGGGCCCTTCTCAGACTCCCTCCTCTCACAGGCCCTGAAATATTATATCTAGGTTTCTGTCCTAAACTACATCCTTTCTCTCCCTGAGAATCTCATCCATATAAATAACTTAAACTACATGGTGATGACTCCTGATTCTGGAATTTGTGCAAACTAAATTTCTTTCTTGAATCTAAGACTGTAATCTAACAATGATGGGCCTGGCTCATGTCCTACCAATGATCCAAGTTCAATGTGATCAAAACCAAATTAACATATTTCCCTGAAACTGGTATCCATCCTGCCATTCCTGAGTGGAGGGGCCTCCGTGGACTCTTCCCTCTCTGCCATCACTCTCATGTCATGTCTTTTGTGAGCTCATGAAATCTTGTAGACTCAGCCTCCTTTATGTGTTTTGTACTTATCTCCTTCTCCCCAGCCCCATGACCACTGCTTTGGATCTGACCTTGATAATTTTTCACCTAAGTTACTGCATGGACAATAGTCATCTTGCCTTTAGTTATTGCTTCCTCTAGTTCATCCTCCACGTGGGTCCTAAAGAGATCTGTTACAAATGCCATTAATTAATTATGCCTTTATGTGATTAAATCCTATATCACTTGGCTCCCTGTGACCTTTTAGAGGACTTTCAGAGAACTTCAAATTCTTCAGTATGTATCTAGGATAACTGTGATCCATAAAGTAAACTGCATGAGGGTAGGGAGCATGGCTGTCTCATTGCATTCAGTGTCCAGGAAAGCACCTGGCACAGAGTTGCTGCTCAGTAAATATTTGTTGAATGAATATTCTTGAACACCACTCCAGCTTCATTTCTTTTTTTTTTAAGATTTTATTTATTTGTGTGTGTGAGAGAGAGAGAGCACAAGCAGGGGAAAGGAGAAGCAGACTCCCGGTTGAATAGGGAGACCAATGTGGGACCCAATCCTAGGACCCTGGGATCATGACCCGAGCTGAAAGCAGACACTTAAGTGACTAAGCCACCCAGGTGTCCCTCCAACTTCATTTCTTGATGTAGCCTCCACTCCACTTTTAACTGCACTAAAAATTACTATATAGTCACATATAGCTGAACACATCATCTTGAGACAGCTGAGATTAGGGATGTCTGGTGCATGGAGTAAGTGATATCTCTCCCCACCCACCCCACATATCTATGGCCACTGATTTAAATGAGGGCAGAGAAAATCCCTGTGGAAAACACTCAAAATATATCTGAAACTGAGCTACACACAATTCAGGAGTCTTTAGTCATGAGGCTGGGACCAGGTCATGGAGATGTGCTCGTAGAAGGGGGTCACAGTACAAAGAATGGCTCTGAGGCATTTGAGAGAATTCATCAGTGGATCCGTACAAGACAGAAGGCTGTTTTTAGGAACAGCCTGGAGGCTGGCATGTAGAGCCAGCCCTTAGGATAAGATGTGAACTCTGGGAAGGGAAAGACCTCGAGTGCTAATCTGTAGAACAATTCCCTGAACCTCAGCACTTTCTAGCCAAGCAAACCCGATAGGGAGCCATTCTCATTCTCCATTCTCAGGGTCTGCCAAGATGTTGCGTCACATCAAGTCTGGGATCCATCAACAGAGATCTACAGTGTGGAGCAGTGGAGGCTACACAGAAGAGCTGGCCTCAAGGAGGATACAGGTAGTGAGCAGCAGTCCAGATTGCATATGAGGAAGCAACAGACACTGCTTTGGGATTACCAGAAATGAATGGGAGCATAGAAGGGGCCTAATGGTGGAGGTGGGAGCTGAGAACCATGGTTATTTGGATCTTAGTTCTGTTGCTTGCCTACCTATAGCACTTTTTCTCTTCTTTTTTTGCTAAAGAACCCTGGTTTTGTTCAGTTCAGCATTGGTGGAAGTTTACATGCAGAAGTTGGGTTAAATTGTGGGGGATCAGTTATGATTGCCTGAGGCATCACAGAACCTCATTTTTCTTTGGTTCATGGTTCATGAACTGGTAGTGAGTGGGTACATGACTTAGTTCTGGACAATGAAACAAAGAGAGGGACTGCTGGGAGGTATGATGCTTAATTTTATGTGCCAACTTGCCTAGGCCATGGGGTGCCCACATAGTTAGCCAAACATTATTCTGGGTGTTTCTGAAATGGTGCTTTTGAATGAGATTAACATTTAAATGAGTAGACTAAGTAAAGCAGATTGCTCTTTCTAATGTGGGTGAGTCTCATCCCATCAACTGAAGGCCAGAATAGAAACAAAAGCCTGCCTGAAAACCTTCAAGTTGGAACATTGGCTTTTTCTTGCCTGCAGATTTGAACCAAGACATTGGCTCTTTCTGGATTTAAGAGCCCACCGGCCTTTGAACCAAAACTTACACCATTGCCTCTCCTGGTTCTCAAGCCTTTGGTCTTGAACGGGAATGACACCATTGGCTCTCTTGGGTCTCCAGCTTCTGACTCCTTCTGAGGATACTGGCACTTCTCAGCCTCTGTGACTGAGCCAATTCCGTATAATCTTTCTCTCTCTATAGATAGGTAGATAGGTAAATACGTGTATCTATCTATCTATCTATCTATCTATCTATTTACATACATATCATATATATTTTGGGAGAAAATTATAATATAATATAATTAATATAATGTAATAAATATTCTGGGAGAGATTTTTCCTCTCTGGTGAAAAGAAAGAAGTGAGGAGAAATGCCCTTTGTTGTCTTTGATTCTGTTGTGGGAGGATGGGAGGTGCAGAGCTGTAATGGCCATCTTTTGATTATAAGAATATAAGATGAGGAGCAAGGTGCTGACGAGGGCAGGAAAGAGAGACAGAAAAGCCTGAGCCCCTGGTGACATTGTTGCGCCACCAAACCCATCATGGAACCACCTGATCCAGGTATTTTGCTGGGTATTTTAAGACTTCCCCTTGACGTTCAATTCGTGCTGCCCAAAGTGTGGTCCACAGCTCATAGTGATTATATTATCAATTACGTTCTGCCTGTCTTTCTTTCTTTCTCTCTTTCTTTCTTTCTTTCTTTCTTTCAAGATTTTATTTATTTATTTGACAGACAGAGATCACAAGTAGGCAGAGAGACAGGTAGAGGGAGAGTAAGGGAAGCAGGCTCCCTGCTGAGTAGAGAGCCCGATGTGGGCTCAATCCCAGGACTCTGGGATCATGACCTGAGTAGAAGACAGTAGCTTTAACCCACTGAGCCACCCAGGCACCCCACATTCTGCATTTCTAATGAACTTAGCCCCACTCCAGATCTTCTCACTCAGTATCTTCATTTTAACAAGATCCCTAGTGATTTGTGTGTGTACTGAAGTCTGGAAAACCCTGGCTTGATTTTAGCTGGGTGTTCTTTTTCTCACATCTGAACACTAATATAATTGATATGACCTCATCTGGATCTACGGACTGGGGTCAGTGACTGGATTATGTGGTGTTCTGGATGGGTGGTGCTCCTTCTCTCTTGCTTGTTCCTTTGGACAGTCTGATCTCTCTCTTCCTTCCACTTATTCATGTGCTAACATACCTCCTTCAAGACTCAGCAAGACCTCACCTCCACAAGGAAGCCCACCTGGCTCCCACCAGGTTGAATCAGAAGCGCTTCTGATTGAGGGTATGGTGTCATCCTTTCTTTGCATTGGTCCTTCTTTGACTCTCCTAGAACCCGAGTACCTTGAGACAATCTTTATTTACTCTTCGTACCCTCCACACCTATCTACTGTCGGGCACATACTAACAGCTGAATAAGTGTTTCTGGAAGACTGAATGAGGTGTGCTTGGCTGACCAGCAGCTTGTTGCCATGTCCTGCCCCACAGGGCTCCAGGCATCTGAGGTGCTGACAGGGCGGGCAGCCCAGGCAGGATTAGAGAATTAAGGGGCCTGCTGGCCCAGCAGCTGTCTCTCCCTCCCCTCCCGCCCCCTCGCCCTCCTAGGGGCACACACATCAGAAACAACTGCTCTCTTTCCCAGGAACAAATGTCGTGAGGCACCCCAGTGACAGCTGAGCCAAAGGAAGACCCCACAGATAGGAGCTTCTGGAGCTGGACGGGCTTCTCCTCCTGCCTGCTCCCTGGACTGGAGCCTGTGAGTGCTGCCAAGCCCCTGGCTGTCATTCTAGAAGCAGAGTGGAGTGGTAATAAAAGTTAACGAGGCCGGGGCCACGACAGCACTCTGCCAGTTACACCGTGAGAGCCTAAGTGCGTTTAATAGCACTTTCTTATTTAGAAATGATTAAAAATGGGATCTTTCCCCTTGCTAGATGCAGTGCGCCCATTTTTATGGGCTGAGGTTTTTAATCAAAGCAACCTGGCTTTACTGTGGGGTAAGCCTAGGGCCTTGGCCAGGAGCAGGCTCCCAGAGTGGGGGGATGCGGAGCCCAAGTCTGGGCTCACCTGGCATCGGTGAGCAGCCTGTATGGCTCATTTCCCAGTGGGCCGTGGCGCCCAAGACTTTGCCTCATTAGCTGGCGTGCCGCAGCCATCTGTGGCAGGCACACATGGCAGAGTGTGCTTGGGAAATCAGCTCCTGAGCTGAGCCCGCCCCCCCAGCTGGTGCCTGCCTAGCCCGATGTGCAGATGTTCTAATGGCCTGGCCTGACTTCAAGCAGGGGAAAGTACAGAGGACTCCGGGTGAAGAAGCATGGGTGTCTTTCCCCAGAGGGGCCCACGTGGAACATTCCTTTGGGAGGCCGTGGACATGGCAAAGCCATGAGTAATTCATTTACTTTCTAAACGTTTTTGGAGTGAGCTACTGTGAGCAGGAGCCAGGATCTGTGGTGGCTCATCAGGATTTGAATCTGGAGGTCATGTTCTTTCCCTGAAAGACCCATCCAGCGGGAGGGGGTGGGAGGAGACGGACAGACAGACTGACAGATCTGATCTGGTGGGCTAAGTGCTGAGATACAGGTGACTTGAGGGTTTGAGGGGAACAAGGAACCCAGGCCAAGGGGTCTGAGAATGTCCTGAGGAAGGAACACTGAGCTGTTTCTCAAAAAGACAAGGCTGGAGAGGAGGAAACTGACGTCCATGCAGAGCCTGTTCAAGCAGGGGAAAGCAGCTGGTCTTATCACCCACATCTTGTCCTGTGACCCTCCACAGATGGGGAACCAAGGCTCAGGGGGTGCTCCCTGGCCTCCCTGAGGCCACAAGGGAAACTCTGGAGCTTTATGCCATGAGATGCTATCCACAGGGGTGCCAGGGTGGCATTGCCAGGGATGGCTATGCCAGGGATGAAAGGAAGGGCATTCTAGTCTGTTTCAGCCACATTTTCTAGTTTCTGTAGTTGATGTTTTGACATCTAGGGCCTTGCTGACCAGAGGGACCAACCCTCCCGCAGTGAGCTGATTCCTAGGGAGAGCAAAAGCCTGGGAGTTTGCCTTCCATATGCAAACCAGTCAATCAAGAGCCCACTACCCACCCCCTCTTATTGGCTCCCACATTCAGGGCCTCTATCCACCATGCCTGAATTTATTGAAATTAAATTAAATTAATTAAATTTAAAACAGGCAAAAGGAATTGCTGGTGAAAGGGGACTAACAAAAGCAAGTCATACACATTCCATGAGCTATTTGTGGGGCTGGAGCCCAAGGGTGTGGGGGGCCTAGGAAGATGGGCAGACACTGGTGGCCATGCTGAGAAGAGTCTTGAACCCAGAGGCATGGAGGTACCGTTGAGGTTGGAAGACAGACCGTGCTTTGTCATAATCCCTTCCTCAGCAGCTAGGAGAATGGTCGGGAGAGAGAGAGAGAGAGAGAGAGAGAGAGAGAGAGAGAGGTGAGGACCTTGTGTAGTAATCCCAGTGTAAAAAGAAGGGAGATTTAACTGGGGCCATGTTGGTGGGAATGAAGTGGAGGGGACAGACCTGAGAACCATGGAGGAGAACACAAAGACGAAAGCTTGGTGACTAGTTTGGTGGAATAAAAGGGAGGACATGAGTTTTGGGCAAAGAGATGAATCAGTGGTGGCTCCTTACCAAGATTGGAACTGCTGAGCCGACTGCCATGGACATCCATTTGGTGGGAGCCATAGACCACTGGGCCTCTGGATTCAGAGCTCAGGGAAACAGATTAAACCAGAAGATTGGAGTTACATGGGAGGCTTGCCCTTTTACATAACAATGTTAAACTCCTTTATCTTTTGTAATTGGTTATTATTAAGCATTTCTCACAAAAATTGAACAGAAAATCTAATTGAAGGAGCTTCACATATCTTCACACACGGATCCGTAGAATTGTTAATAACGACGTGACAAAGAACAAGTGTTCCTTATATGGTCTAGTTAGGGAACCGCTACGTTCTACACAGGGAGCTCAAACGTGCTCTTTGTCCGCCATCCCTTAAAAGACTGCCACCACCATGTCAAAGGAGCCGGGAAAGCGGATGTTTGGGAGGCAGAGAATTCTGATTTGTAATCTGAGGTTGACTGGGCAGGCATCCAATATTCTGGAATCACAAACACTCAAAGGTCAGGCAGGGCAAAAATGATGAAGAAGAGAAACATCTGTGTGCTGGATGGGGATGAAGGAGCCGTGGTAGACACTCGCCGCTGGGTTCCTGTTCTGCACCAACTCCCAAAGCGCTGTAGGAATCGTCCAGCCCTGGCACAGGGATCAGGTGTGATATGGGATCCTGGGAACCTACCTCTAGGCCCCAGGACCTGGCAGGGAGCTTCCCAATAGACCTGACAGATTAAAAAACGTGTGTGTGCACAGGTGTTGTGGGGGTAAGCGGGTGCTCACGGAATGTTTTCGTACTAGCAAAAGGGTCCACAGCGGAGAGCCTCCGATACTTGGTGCTTGAGAGATCCCAAAGCAGATGATGCAATCCTTATTCCCGAGGACCTTCCAGGCACTCAGAGGCCCTCAGCCCTACGTGAAGGACCTTCAGACATCTCCAGGGTATAATAAACACGAGTGTGCGGGATCTGTTCTGTAGCTGGAAAGGCCAAAGAAATCGAAAGTGGGAGCATATCCCCACGGATGGCCCAGGGGACACGATGGAAAATGATGGACTTCAAAGCAGAACGTGGCATCTGTATTACCCTCACATCCTTCTCGGAGGGGAACCGGGCCCTTTGCAACGAGGTCTCTGGCCTCGGATGAGCTCAGGCCCCTGAGAGCCTGAGCTGTGAAAAGTGTTATTTATAAGCTCCTGCACCTGTAGGGGACAGTAGAGTACCACGCAGACCCTCAGAGGACATCGCCTGCACCTGGGCCTCGGCCAGTTGGAATGGATTTTGCTTGGTTGCTTTCTGAGAGGGGAAGGGAGGCACACTAACGCTTTTCGGTCTCCTGAGAATCACTGACTTCGTTTGGTACCTGGAAAACAGAAAAGACAAAAGTAACCATAAACAAAATGAGAAGGCGGACACACTAGGGAACAACACTGGCTGCACAATGACAGACAAAGGGTGAGCATCCTTACTCTGTAAAGCTCACGCAAACGCTCAGAAAAGTAACAAAACTGCAATAGGGCCATGGGCACAGGCATATGTGGGGATGTCTTTTCCCTGCTGGGGAAGCCCACTCTGGAGGCAGAGAAATGCCAGGACGCCTCACTGCTTGCCTGGCAGATGTCATATTGGTGTGTGTCCAGTTCTGACCAATGAGACATCATGATGTGGACTCAGGCTTTGGGGAAAGTACAGGAGAAAGAGGTGCAAGCGGGACTCCCTTCCTCTTTCCATCTTGCAGGTGAAGCGGGCTAAGTCAAGGGTCCATCCGCTGGCTGCTTGGAGGGCCACAGCAGGCCGTGACCATGAGGGTATCCCAAAGAAAATCACAGAACGTTTAGCCACAGCCCTAAAGTCACTGAGGCTCCGAACCAAGGTTCCAACAAATGTGAGGTTTTTCAATAACTGTATGTTGCTGAAACCGTTTTTAGGTTAAGTATTCTGTTGCTTGGGATGGAGTCATCCTAACTAAAAAAAGATGAAATGGGTAATTTTTGGAGGAGGAAATGACAGTCACCTCATAAAGATATGCATAGTGTTTTGCCTCACTAACAGTTAAAGGAAATGCAAACCAGAATGACGCTATTATTATTTGATTATCAGATTTGCAAACATAACAATGTATGTGTGCCGGGATGGCTCCCTTATCCACATGTGATGAGAGAGCTTATTGGCACGATGTGTTTGTAAAGGAGTTTTATGATATATATGACGATGTAAAAGTTCTTCCTCTTCGAGTCACTATTCTACTATTCTACTGCTGAAAATCATCAGAGATTCGAGCAAAGATACGTTGACTATCTACTTGACATCTTCATGTACAATGTTTTATGGGCTATTTTAGTTTTCTATTGGTACTGTTGCAAATGATCACAAACATAGTGGCTTAAAACAATACAAATGTATTATCTTATAGTTCTGAGATTGGAAGTCTAAAGTCAGAATGTTGGCAAAGCCACCTTCCTTCTGGGAGCTCCAAGGGAGGATCTGTTTCCTTGCTTTTCCAGCTTCTAGAGGCTGCTTTTCCAGCTTCTAGAGGCTTCCTTGGCTCCTGCCACTTCCTCCTGTCACTTGACCCCCACTTCTATGGCCACAGCTCCTTTATCTCCGGGTTTCCAGCCTCCCTCTTAGAAGAACTCTTGGGTTAGGGATGCCTGGGGGGCTCAGTGGGTTAAGTGTCTGCCTTTGGCACAGGTCATGATCCCTGGGGCCTGGGGTCGAGTCCTGCAGTGGGCTTCTTGCTCAGTGGGGGAGCCTGCTTTTCCCTCCACCTGTGACTCCCCCACTGATTGTGCTCTCTCTCTCTACCTGACAAATAAAATCTTAAATAAATAAATAAATAAATAAATAAAATCTTAACAAAAAGAAAGAACCCTGGGCTACGATGGGCTCACCTCGATGACATCCTCATCGATAGACCATTAACTTAATCACACCTGCAAAGTCTCTTTGATGTATAAGGTCACAGTACAGACTCTGGGGATTAGGGTGTGGACACCATTGGGAAGGCATTGTTCCGTCTGCCACACAGGCATTTCCAACTTAAAAATGTAAGAAACTTCAGTTCTGTGTTCTTTTTTGCCCCAAACACTGCCTCTGTTTTGCCTCAAATCTCCGTGACATGATCTACACAGTGGTCCAGCCCAGCAAACTGAGTGTCAAATTGAGTGTCAATCCTGGCTCTTCCCTCTCTTATTCCCCATGTCCTGTTGTCATCTGTGAGTGTCACCTGTGTGGCCAGCACTGTTCTAGGCACCGAGACTCATAGATGAGGGGACACATGGGATCTCTGCTCAGAGGTGAACACACAAGGAAATATCACTGAGCTATCAATGCTTTTAAAAATAAAACCGAGGCAGTGTGATGTGTAGATTGGCTGGGGATTGGTGGTCAGAGGAGGTCTCTCTGAAGGTGTAGGATTTATTCTGGGATTTGATAAGGAGTCAGTCACACAAAAGTCTCAAGGTGGTGTAGCCCAGGTGGGGGAAAGAGCTTGAGCCAAGGCCTGTGGTAGGGATAGGCTTGTGTTGCTCAGGGATCTGGAAGAGCAGAGAGATCAAGGGCAAAGAAGAGATGAGGCCAGAGAAGGTAGGACCTAGTAGACCAGAGCAAGGACTATGGACGTTATTGTCAGAAAGCAAGCCTCTTGTTTCCATCCTACCTCTGCCCTCGTAACCTGACCCACAGCCACCTCTCACTTGACTACCATCATTGCCTTTCTCTTGGCCTCCCTCCTTGACCTTTGCCTCCACCGATCCATTTTCTACATGATAGCCAAAGTGATACAGTACTTTGGCAAATTTAACGTCTGCCCCAACATTCTCCCACTGTATCTTTCTGTCCTGTAATTGAAGACCCTATTTCCCAGACTCCATGCATCTTGGCTTCCAGAAGCACCTTAGGCTCAGCTTAAATCAGACGTACTGGTGGACCATGTGAGTTGGCACAAAGAGAGGCAGGGAGAGAGACACACCCCACAGGTGTGGGTCTCCCAGGTGTGGCTTTCACAGGTGGGTCTTGTACATGTGGGTCTAGTAGGTGTGGCTGATGCAGGTGCAGAGAGGCTCTGCAGCTACAGTTAAAGCTGTGGCTTGTGGACACGGGATTACTGCCTCCACGGTGTGTTCTGGCCCCACTTGTCCGATTCCACAGCTTCCTGACTGCAGCAGACGTTATGGCTTCCCTGGTGGGTGAGTTCTGTGGTGATGTTCCAGAAAGCCCTCCTCGAGGCCCAGTCCACAGGCTGCCCTTCCAGCCCTTCCAATAATCTGCAGGCAACTAATTCCCCGGGTTAGATTTCTTTCTACGTAAAAGAGTGAGAGTGCTTTCTGTGATCGTCTGTGGATCCTGGAATACAAAAGGACCACCCTGATCATATCACTTCCCTGCTTCTTGACCAGAGAATAAACCCCAACATCCAATGCCTATGAGGCCTCTCATCTTAATTTCAACACATTCTCCTTTCCTCTATATCTGTCAGGTCCCAGCTTAACGTAACTTCCTCAGAGAGGCCTCGTGTCTAGGGCTGCCATAACCAAGTGGCACAGATGGGGGGAGCAGCTTAAACAGCAGTAATGTATTGTCTCAAGTGCCAGAGGCCAGAAGTCTGCAGCCAAGGCAACAGCAGGACTGGTTCCACCTGAAGGCTGCGAGGGAGAATCTGTTAGGGTTCTCTTCCCTTGGTTGGTAAGTGCTTGTCTTCATGTTCATGTGGCCCTCTCCCTGTGTGTGTGTCTGTGTCCAAATTTTCCCTTTTTATTTATTTATTTATTTATTTATTTATTTATTTATTTTTTCTTAAGATTTTATTTATTTACCCGACAGACAGAGATCACAAGTAGGCAGAGAGGCAGGCAGAGAGAGAGGAGGAAGCAGGCTCCCCACCAGGCAGAGAGCCCGACGTGGGGCTTGATCCCAGGACGCTGGAATCATGACCCGAGCCAAAGGCAGAGGCCTTAACCCAGTGAGCCACCCAGGCGCCCCCAAATTTTCCCTTTTAATAAGCACACCAGTCATATTGGATAGGGGCCCCACCCAAATGACCTCATCTTAATTATATCTGCAATGATCTTCTTTCTAAATTCTAATTTCATTCTGGGGTCCTGGGGGTTAGGGCTTCAACATATGTATTTGGGTGGGGGAACAAAACTGAGATCACGGCAGTCAGCTTTCCAATCATAAGCTATCGTCAAACTCCACTTCTTCATCCAAGTGGTCAGGGCAGTGTACCAGCAATGTAGGCATTTGGCTGGCTGATGTCTTGCAACCAGACTATAAACTCCATTGGCTGGGAAGACCATGTCTGCTTTGTTGGTTGCTGCATCCCAGTGCTTTGCAAAAATGATTAATCAAATTAGGAAATTAATGAATTGATAAATAATGATTATCTCTAGTAGCTAATGAAAGACCTAAAAGCCCAATGATAGGCAAATGACCAAATCAACCAAGACACAGCTGTTTATTACATAGCTATTATAGCTGTTTATTACATGGCTGTTAAAGTCTGTTTCTGAAGAATTCCCACCCTTCCCCTTTTCTGTTAACCAGCAGTTTGTTCTTTGTATTTAAGAGTCTGTTTTTTGGTCTCTCTTTTTTTTTTCTTTGTTTGTTTCTAAAGTTCTACATATGAGTGAAATGATGTGGTATTTGTTTTTCTCTTACTGGCTTATTTTGCCTAGCAGAACACTTTCTAGCTCCATCCATATAGTTGCAAATGGTGAGATTTCATTTTTTTTTTATGGCTGAGTAACATTCTATTATAAATACATATCACATCATCTTTATCCATTCATCTATGGATGGACACTCAGGCTGCTTCCATATCTTGGTTATTGTAAGTAAAGCTACAGTAAACGCTGGATTGCATGAATTTTTTCAAAGTCATATTCTTTGGGTAAATATGCAGTGGTAGAATTACTGGATCATATGGTATTTCTATGTTTAACTTTTTGAGGAACCTCCATACTGTTTTCCACAGTGGTTGTACCAGTTTGTATTCCCACCAACAGAGCATGAGGATTTCTTTTTCTCCATATCTTCACCAACGCCTGTTGTTGCTGAAGAATTTTTAATGTAGGGAAATGCTTATTATTTTTCATTGAGTGACATAATAGAATATAACTGTTTATGCAATATTATTTGAAAAATGAAGAGGAAAATGAGGTAGAGTCCAGCATTGACCTTTGCAGTAATTGGAAACCCTGATAGAAACTAGAATCAAGTTTGTAAGTTTCCACATTGAATTTATTCAACAATTCTGATTATTTGCTCAGTGCCTTCCTGTCAGAGCAAAAAAATGATTCAGATCATATTAACTATCCTATATTCTTTGGGGCATAAAATATGGCCCTAAGAGGATCTTATTTTTAGTCTCTCATTTTGCCATTAATAAAATAATGTCTGATCACATGTAGAAATGATGGGTTTGAACTCCTTATTTTGCATATCTGTTCCTTAAAATTAAAACTTTTTTTTCAGATTTCAGAACTAATATGTGTTTATTATCAAAGAATTAAATGTCAAAGTAAAATAGAAATTAAAGTATTCTAAAGTTCTGCTTCAAAGCAATAATCATTGTATAATAATCCTGGTAATATTCTTCCAGAATGTACTCTAAATATATATACATGCATACATTAACAGCACACAAGCACTGTGCAGAAAGGAGCCCACACTATATGATGGTCTGCAAATTGCTTTTTCATTTTTAAACATTTCTTGGCCACTGTTTCATGTCAGTTTCCATGCACCTCTCTGGTTCCTTTTATCCAGGAGAGTCTCAGACTTTGACTTGGTCACTTAGGGTCTGAGAAAACGAATAGGAAGTGACTGGTTGTCTTTCCAAGGGCTGAATGGCCAGGGTCCAGGTGCCCAGATTGGTTCATACTCTCTTGCTTATTGCTTTTCCTGGCCACGGAGGCCATGTTCACCAACCACATGTGCTGGCGTGATCAGACGAATCGTGTGTGGAGTCCTTTTTGGGTGGGAGCTATTCCATAAAGTAGCAGAAGAACAGAACCAGGGCTATCCTGTGACTGCTGCAGTTAAAATCCTACCACTCCACAGAATTTTCTGGAGCTTCCCAAGATTGGAGGAATTATTTCACCATTGTTCAGAACTGTGACCCAGTCTGTGAAACTGCGTAGTGGGGCTAAGAATACAGTCAATATCTTTTAAGTGGTGTGGTGATTCTATGGGGTGTGGGGTGTGTGTGTGTGTGTGTGTGCGCATATGATCTCAGCGTCATGAGATTGAGCCCTATGTTGGTTTCCTCATTTGGCATGGGGGTGGGAGTCTTGCTTGAGATTCTCTCTCCCTCTCTCTCTGCCCCTCATTCCTTTCTCTTTCTTTCTAAAATAAATCTTTTTAAAAATAGAGGTTATTATAGTCTGTAAATAGCATTTTTTTCTCACAAATCTGGCGTAACATGAAGCTCCAAGACTGATTTTCTGCTCTGTTTTCCTGTCTCCGCTCTGAGTAAGGGCTTGTGCTGGGAAGACCCAGTGTCACCTTCTCAGGGAATGATGAATCCTATGACACTCAAGGTAAACAAGGATGTTAGCTTCCAGCAGTGGGAAGACAAATCTCTGTGTAGAGGAAAACTGCAATCTGAAGGTGTTGTGGGTTTTTTTTTAATGATTTCATTGCCTTGTACTAAAATATTATATAAGACAATCTATCAATTATCTCATATTAGGACAGTTTTTCACCAATTTAACAGAGCAATTCTGTTCACCTTTTTTCAGGGCATAGTACAAAGTTTAACAGCCAGAAATTAGGACAAAGAGGCTCTGGGGAGCCTTATTTCTGTCCACGATGCATACATCATCCATGTTTATCGGCTTCACCCCCAAAACTAAGCAAGGCACCAGACATGTCCTTTTATGTCAGAATCAGGAGACGCATTTCCTGAAGCATCGATCGCACATTATTTCATGTGATGGAGACTTACGGTGAAGCAAGTGACGAGGATACACAAAGAAGGATCTTGAGCCTGACCCTTGATTTTGAACTCTCACTGACACATTATGAAGGTATTTTCCTTGTCTAGTATCTGGGCAGCAGACTGCTGGAACCTGTCTGCTGGCCCATGTCCTGGGATCGCTCCGTAGTCCACCTTGTGGCGAGCCCTGGGGTAGGGAGGGGAGCACTGTCTCAGTCAACCTGCACCTGGAGCAAGGTTCTGAACACAACAGGAGTGTGCTTGGCAAATGTTGCTCTGTCACTTAGACTTAACTCACTTGGAATTTCTTTCTGTTTCTAGCGTGCTTTCTGAAAGGAGTTCAAGAAACAGAAGCAATTTGAGGCTGGGGTTAAACCTGGCTCTGTCTTCACTGCATGTATTACTCTGGATGTATTTTTTTTAAAAGATTTATTTATTCATTTTGGGAGGGGGAGGGACGGAGACAGAGGGAGAGAGAGAATCTCAAGAGGGAGACACCTTGCTAAGCACGGAGCCCCATGCAGGGCTCGATCTCATGACCCTAAGATCACAACCCTGAGATCATGACCTGAGCCAAAATCAAGAGTTGGATGCTTAACCTAGAGTCACCCAGGTGCCCCTCAAACAGCTCTTTTTCTACAAGAATAATTTGGAAAGTGGGGGGAGAGTCTCCTGGCTTTGGTATTAGGCAGAAATGATGACTCTGATTGTTACCTTCCGTTCAGGGAGTGGGGTGGAGTCGAAGATGAAGGAATGACAGTCAGTGCACAAATGTTGGGACTGTGGCAGTGGATGAGAACACATTGCATAGTTCAGCGGAAAGTGCAGGAGCCAAAGTTGAATACCAGCTCCTGGTGCCACCTTTTCTGTTTTTTCTTTTTAAAAGATTTTATTTATTTACTAGAGAGAGTCATAGAGAGTGACAGAGAGCAAGAGCGAGAGGAGAGGGAGAAGCAGGCTCCCCACTGAGCAGGGAGCTTGATGCGGGGGCTCAATCCCAGGACCCCGAGATCATGACCTGAGCCGAAGGCAGACGCTTAACCCACTGAGCCAGCCAGGCATCCTTTTCTTTTCTTTTTCCTTTTTTTTTTAAATTTGTCAGAGAGAGAGAGAGAGAGAGCACAGGCAGACAGAGAGGCAGGCAGAGGCAGGCTCCCTGCCAAGCAAGGAGCCCGATGTGGGACTCGATCCCAGGACGCTGGGATCATGACCTGAGCCGAAGGCAGCCGCTTAGCCAACTGAGCCACCCAGGTGTCCCTTCTTTTTCCTTTTTAAAGATTTTATTTTCATGGTGCCATCTTGATCACTGACAACCACAAGCCTTCTTATGTGGCAGAGCTGTGGTTTGAACACAGGCTTGGCTATGCCAGTGTAAACTTGTTTATGCTGAGACAGGGCCAATAAAAGCTGAGAAATTGGCTTAGTCTTCCTGAAGATGCAGGCTACACATGCAAGTATATCATAGTTGTTACTTTGGAAGAGGCAATAACTCATTAAAGGAATTTAAAAAATCATTTTATTTATCATTTTTATCTCTTTTTTATCACTTTTATCTCATATTTTTATATATTCCTATAAAATATGTATTTATATATAATAAAAATTATATATTTATCCATCTTATTATCATGATAATATAATATAATAATATACTATAATGATATCCATTATTATCATTGATCAATATTATTAATGGAAAATTTAAATCTATAACTTAACTATATTCCATGCGAAGTGCTTTCTGTGCCTTATCTCATCTAATACACACAGGTACACAAACAGGATCTGGTAAGACAGATTCAAGCATCACCCCCATTTTACAGGTGGCAAAATTAAGGCTTTAAATACTGTATAGCCCAAACAGTCTTGAAAAAGAACAAAGTTGGAGGACTCCCATTCCCTGATTTTAGAACTTACCACAAAGCTGCAGTAATTAAAACAATGTGATTCTGGCCCAAAGACAGATATGTCAACCAACGGAATAGAATAGAGAGCCCAGAAATAAACTCTTGTGTTTTTGATCACATGAACTATTGACAAGGGAGCCAAGAGACACGCAGTGAGAGGAAAGACCATCCTATCGACACATGCTGCTGGGGAAACTGGACATCTGCTTGCAAAAGAATGAAGCTGGACTCTTACCTAATGCCATATACAAAAATTAACTCCAGTTGGAGCAAGGATCTCCACGCAAGAGCTACAATGATAAAACTCTTAGAAGAAAACAGGACAACAGCTTCATGAGGTTGGACTTGGCAATGACTTCTTGGATGCAATACCAGAGGCACAGGTAATTAAAGAATTGTACAAACTGGACTTTGTGAAAATTAAAAAAATTGTGTGCATTGAAGGACACGGTCAATGGAAGAATGAGGCAACCCATAAAATGGGAGGTGATATTTGCAAATCATAGCTGATAAGGGATTAATATCTAGAATATATATATGTGTGTATATATATATATATATATATATATATATATATATATATGATTAAAACACAACGACAGCAGAACTCAAACAGCCCAGTGGACAAAGCACTCGAATAGATGTTTCTCCAAGGAAGATATACAAATGGCTGTTCTTCACATGAAAAGATGGCACTAATTATAGGGAAACACAGATCAAAACCACAATGAGATGACGCTTCACACCTGTTATAGGACGGCAATGATGAAAAAACAAACGAACAGAAAATAACAAGGGCAGAAGAGGATGTGGGGAGATTGGAGCCCTGTGCCGCATTGGTGGGCACGTGTTCGAGTCATTGTGCAAAACTAGTCAGTATTTCCTCCAAAAACTAAATATAAGATTATCATAAGGTCCAGCAATTTCACTTCTGGATATATAGCTAAAAGATCGGGTGAAATCTGTAAAGATCCTTGTTCACTCATGCTCAGAGCAGGATTACTCATAATAGTTAAAAGGCGGAAGCAACCAAATGTCGAGGAATGGGTATACAGAATGTGGCATACGCATACAAGGGAATATTAATCAACCCCAATTAATAAACCTCAAAGAGAAGGGAATTCCAACATATGCTACAATATGGATAAACCTTGAAGACATTATGCTGAGTAAAGTAAACAGTAAACCAGTCACCAAAGGGCAAATACGGTATGGTTCCCTAAATGGGAAATGCTGAGTCAAATTCACAGAGACAGAAAGTAGGATAGTCGTTGCCAGGGGCTGGGAGGAAGGGAGAAGGGGAGTTAGTGTTAATGGTGTGATGGTTAATTTTATGGCCACGGGACTGCCCAGATATCTGGTTAAACATTATTTCTGGATGTGCCTTCGAGGCTGTGGTTCTGTTTCTTTGGAATGCCTGGACTAATATAAATGGATACAGGGTTTCTGTTTTGCAAGGCGAGAAGGGTTCTGGAGATGGATGGTGGGGAAGTCTGGATCGTGTATAATGCCACTGAACTGTGCCCTGAAAAATGACTAAAATGCTAAATTTTATGTTATATGTATTTTCCCATAATTAAAAAAAATTGGGGGAACAAAAGAATAGCGCAATTTGCTCTCAGCCACACAACTAGCAAATGATGGAGTTTGGATTTAAAGTCAGATCTTTGGAACACTGAAAAAAATAAAATAAAATTAAGATGTTAGAAAAAATAATAAAGCCATGGCTTAAACAGCTATGTAAAAAAATAATAATAATAAATAAAGTCGGGTCTTTGGAATTCCAAAGTTCTGATTCAACACCAGGCAGTGGGTCTGTCTGTGGGACTGAGGCTGACCATATGTTGCTTTATGGAATATTTTGCAGTTGAGGTGGCTGGCTTTGGGGCGTGCTACTCTGAGAACCCTGGAAAACAACCACCCACAAGGCAGAGAGAGCAGGGGAGCTCAGGGAAGTCTGCAGAACCCCAGACAGGAAGCCATAGGGATAGTAAATGGGTGGGGCACAGACCCTGGTCACCATTCCCTCTGTGCTCCCTTCACGTATCTGGAGCTTCCCAAGCACAAAGCTTTATCTGCCATGGCCAGTGGGAGGTGCGGAGGATGGGGGCCATTCCTGACCCCAGGCTCCTCCTCTCTGCAACTCAGCCGCCATGCCTTCTGCCTCTGCTGCAGAGCATATAAGAAAGAAATTAGGGGTGCCTGGGTGGCTCAGTGGGTTAAGCCGCTGCCTTCGGCTCAGGTCATGATCTCAGGGTCCTGGGATCGAGCCCCGCATCGGGCTCTCTGCTCAGCAGGGAGCCTGCTTCCCTCTCTCTCTCTCTCTCTCTGCCTGCCTCTCTGTCTACTGTGATCTCTCTCTGTCAGATAAATAAATAAAAATCTTTAAAAAAAAATTAGGATCTGGTGGGGAAAATGACCCAAATGAGATAGAAATCCGTCATGGCACCTGGAAAATTCTACTGTCTAAGTGGGAATATGAAGGACGGTGACAGAACAGATACCAAGTTCACAAATGTGGGAAAATCTCTTTCTCTTTCTGTCACCCTCAGTTTTCAGGGACAGACGTTGGGGCAAGGTGCCAGTAGCTTTTTAGCAATAGCTGCTGGTGTTTTATGAATCTACTGTGTGTCAGGTAGCCTGTTGTTTGCCTTCTCCCGGTCTTCCTTCACCTTCAGGAATAGTGGTTGGAAATTACTAGTTGGTTCCTCTCTCCCTTGGATTCCATGGCATACCACAGAACTCCCTCAGTAAATTACTTTTTTTTTTTTTTTTTTTGCTTAAGTCAATTTAAATGGATTTCTGTTACTTTCAACGGTCTGTAACTAAAGTGGTTTATACTCATTTTATAGATGATGAACCTGACACTGGAGGAACTTAAGGATACTCCCAAAGCCAGCAAATGGCAGTCCCGGCCTGTGACCCCGGGTCTGTTTGGCACTAAGGTCAGCCTTTTCTGTATGCTGTCTCCCCGAGGGGTTGTCGTCACAGGATGTGGTCCAATAGACAAATAACGTCACTGCTCTACCCCGAAGAGAGAGGAATGGCCTGTGCAGGGGCCTGAGGTTGGTGACCGGACAGGCCTGCCAGGAGAGAGTAGGTTGGTGGTGGAGGTCCATGAGGGGCATCCAGGGAAAGGCCCACCTTGAGGAAGAAACTTCTAAGACAGAGGCTCTTGGCACTCAGAACATTCTGTTCAGCCTTGACCCTTCACCATCTAGGGGAGGCTCCCCTTCTAAGTTATTAATACCACAAGTACTGGCACAGGTCTTTCTTGGATGTAGAGTTTTGAAAGTAGGATTAGCAATAAATATTTTATATTGAAAATCATTAGCTTGAAGGCAGTTTTGGCTGGAAAGCTCCAGGTGGATTTTGATTTCCCACCTTCCTATTCCCTGCCCTGCCCCCCTCCCATACACACCTAGGTGGCAGAGTCCACGTGTGCTGAGGACAGAATGTCCCTGCTGAAGGACAGACAACCTATCCGAGGTGCTCAGTCTGGGTTGTTGGCTCCCTGAGGGGGCGGGACCACCAACGCTGCTGGAGGGGCTCAGGGCGCTCCAAGTGAGGGCAACAGTGGGCAGCTCTGGCCTTGGAGAGCTTTTCCACACCCAAAGGACAGTCTGTGTAGTTGGAGGATACCCGCACTCTGTGGGAGGAAGCCTGCTTTGCCCGTTTTCTTCAAAGACAACCAGACATGTCTATAGATGTGGAGACAGCTTTTCTTACTGGTTGGGGGGCTCCAAAGGGTTTGCTGAGGTTGGCCTGAGCAGATTGAACTCACCCCTTCGCCTGCTTTCTTGCCTGGACTGCTAAACTGGAGGCAGAGGCTGTCAGAAGCAAGAACCTTTCTGTTGTGGTGAAGCAGGTGACATCGCTCTCCGTTTCCTGTCTCCTGCCTTCGTGCGTTGGTGACTGACCTGGCACCATCTGACTGTTCCACCCTGTCCTAGGCTGGTACAGATTCCCATCCCTACTCTGGTTGGCATTCCGAGATAGACCCATCCTGGCCTCTCTGAAAACATGGGGGCATAAGGATATTGTTGCATAATTAAAATACTGAAAAAAAAATCAATACCGAAGACTCCATATTTAAGTATATTCGATGAACAAAAAAAGCTAATGCCGTGACTCGTCAGTTCGACCGTCGGATCTGTGGACCGTGGCTGACTCTCCCCTAATTCACTCGTCCTCAGCCCTGCTGATGTTTCACACCGGCTCGTGCGAGGGGTAGACATCTGAGATAGCCGGGGGGCCAAGCAAGCCATTCATTCCCTGCTCCTCGTCCCTCAGGAGGACAAGCCACTTTAATCTGAAGAATCACAAATTGCTGTGTTTGAATCGAACCTGTGTAGTAAGTAGTCTTAGTAGAGAAACCCTTGTAGATTTTAGCTTAAATGGGCCTTTCAGTGATTTTGAATTAGGATTCTTGTCACAGTGTAGAGTAATCCAGCTTCTGAAGGTTGTTTTTTTTTTTTAAAGATTTTATTTCTTTATTTGACAGACAGAGACTCAATGAGAGAGGGAACACAAGCAGAGGGAGTGGGAGAGGGAGAAGAAGGCTGCCTGCTGAGCAGGGAGCCCGATGTGGGGCTCGATCCCAGGACCCTGGGATCATGACCTGAGCTGAAGACAGAGGCTTAACTGACTGAGCCACCCCGGTGCCCCTCTGAAGGTTTTTAAAAAGCATTTATTTATTCATACAGCAAACGTTTGCTGAGCACCTAGTTGGTGTCGGCGCTATGCTGGGTCCCGTGGCTGGCCCTGTAGCCCGTCGGGGACCATCCGCCCTTGCAGAGGGGCACTGCTTAGGGCAGAGAGCCAAGTGGGTGAACCCTTGCTGGAGGGGATGTGCTCTCCTGGCAAGCATGGGTTGTATGGGCGGCATAACTAGAAGGACTCGGGACTCCTGGGACGGTGTGTGGAAGCCGGGTGTCTGTGTTCAGATCTGGCAGGTGACCGGGAGTTAGCGAGCAGCAGGAGGAAGGTGTTACAAGCAGAGGGATGTCAGTGGCAAATGCCCAGAGGTGAGAGAATATGGCGCCCACTTTAGGGACTAAACTTCATTGTTGGTGCTGGGGGGCATGGAGGATGGGGAGAGGGATAAAATGGTGAGAGCTTCTTCTGGAGAGACAAGCATGGGCTAGATGACCAAAGGCAGAGAGAACATGGTCAGAAATTTGGACTTTCATCCTGAGGCCAATGGGGAGCCACTGAAAAGCTCTTAGAAGGGAAGTTATGTGATCTGACATTTTAGGAAGATTGCTTTGGCTTCAGGATGGGAAGTGGGTTGGAGGTGGTGGGGAGAGTGTGGGTGGGAACCTGGTTAGGAAGCCATTGGAGGGATGTAGGTGGAGGTCTGGGAGCCTGAACCAGAGAGGAGAGGGAGCAGAGGGGACAGAGGGAATATATTCGCAGCAGGAACCATCAATTAGACCGACGATGGGAGGGAGAAGGGGTGGCGGAGGGTGATCCCACGACTTCTGTGTGAGCAGATAGATGGATGGAAGTTGGTGTGATTCTCCAGGAGGTGGGACACGAAGAGAATCAGACTGGGGGGGTTGGGCTGGGTTGTCGTGGGGAGACGTAGTCACACTGGTTTTGGACAGCTGAAGCTCCAAATGATAACGTCCAGAAGGCAGGCAGCCCTTCTGAAGCCGCAGGAAAGGATGGTGAGATCCATCACCACAAACATAATACCTGAAGACATGGGGACAAAGGTGCTGGCCCAGGAGAATGGGTGCATGGAGAAGTGGGGAGCCAAAGGCCTCAGACAGGACTTCTCAACCCCAGCACTGCTGACACCTTGGGCTGCATAATTCCATGTTGGAGAGTGTCCTATGCATTACGGGGTGTTTAGCAGCATCTCTGGTCTCTACCAGTAGAGCTCCCTACTTGTGATAGACACGATTTCTTCCAGGCATTGCCAGATGCCTCCTGAGGGCTAAAACTGTCCTCTCTTGAGAATCATCGGCCTAGGACAAAATAATGAGAAACATCAATTTTTAGAAAATGGGAAGAACCTGAAAAGGAGAAAAGGAGGAACCTGGGAAGGAGACTGGGAAGAAATGGCCAGAGAAGAGGGAAGAAAATCAGGACACCGAGAGTTTGAGGGACTAGAAAGTATTCAAAGGGGGACGAGTGGGTCAGAGATGTCAAATATGCTGAGAGGCTGGGGACGAAGATGAGGACCCCACCAGAGGTAGGGTCAGGAAGTGGCCCACCTGTGTGCCAGGAGCCCCAAGAGGAGGTGGCCTGAGTGGGGCAGTGTGTGTGTGTGTGGGGGGGGGACAGAAATCAAGATGGTGAGGGTTTTCTGTCGGGAGTTGGGGGGGCGGAGTGGCTGGAGAGGGTGACCATGGACAGCACTTTCAGGAGGCAGGGTTGGGGACGGGAGACATGGCTCTGGAGGGGGTGAGGGATCCCAGGAGGTTTTGGTTAAGATGAGAGAGACTTGTCCACGGGCCAGTGGTGCTGGGAGGGGTGGGTGATGATCGTGGGGAGAGGGGAGGGGGCGAAGCTGCAGGAGAGATGGCAGAAAAGGACAGGAGGGGATGGAAGCTAGACATGGGGGAGGGAGGCTGCCTCTGGCCGGTCCTGGGAGGGGAGGATAGGAAGCACAGAGGCTGAGGACATTCCCTTCTGGAGGCTTCTGTTTACCAGAAAAGCAGATGAGCTCATTTGCTGGTGAGGCCACAGAGGTGTGAGTGAGCAGGGGAGTTGGAACAGCTGTTACTGAGAATAGGTGAGAGAATGCAACAGAGAGACCAGAGTTTGGTGGGGGGTGGGGGTGGGGAGGGTCAGAGCTGAGAGGCAGGTGAGGCTGGAGGCTGTGGCTTTACAGAGACGCCAACCTACCTTCAGAGTCTGCAGCTTCCTCTAGCACAGCTCAGTTGCCTAGGGCTGGGGTTCCATGGAGGGACATCCGGCAAGGGAGCAGAAGCTGCTGGTAAGAGGGGTTGATGGGATCACTGGGGAGTGTGAGCCCCTGAGGAGAAAGTGTGCCAAGGGGTTCCACTGTTCTTGTCACCCCACCAAGGACACAGGGCCCCAAGGGAAGCATTACTAGTCCAGGATCCTATGGGCTGTCTGTCCCACTCTGGAAGAGCCAGGGGGCAGAGGGGACTAGGGCCCACGTTAACCATTGGGCTATTCCAGGTGGCTTCCCCATTTTATAAGATCAGTTCTGCTTCATGATCCAACTGGTTCACCCCTGTAGGTCACATCTGAAGACCCCACTGGCCAGAGGAGTAAGGGACTCATTCCATGATCTCAGCCTGTCAGGTGACCAGAGAGCTGTGGCCAGAACCCAGCCAAGTCTCAACAGCCTGGCCACGTCCAGGGCTTCGTGCCCCAGTGCCTCTGTATTGAAGCCAGAGGGATTCTTCCAAAAGCACTAACCAGAAGGTTCCCGTTCACTACTTAAACCCTCATGTGGTTTCATCAAGAATGAAATGCAAACCCACTGTCAGGGTTTCCCTGGGCTTGGGCTCTGCTTCTTTTGGAGCTTATCTGGCTTACGTTCTGCCTCATAGCTGTACTGGCACCCACTGCTCAGTCCTCCTACCCCAGGGGCCTTTGCATGTGCTGATTCTGCAGGCGAGGACTACTCCCCCATCTTCCCAGGACTGGCTCCTTCTCATCATTCAGACTGGCTCACATGCCATCTACTCAGAGGTTTCTCTACTCAGAGTCATGCCATTCGGAGCCTTCCTCCGCAGCCAGGCAATCCTGATCACATTTCTTGGCTTATTGTCTTTATAGCATTTACTATGGTTAAAATGGCCTTGTTTTGTGTTTGCTCATTTACTGATCATCTGTCTCTTCCATGGGAATGTCAGATCCTTAAGAGCAAGGACCACGTCTAGTTCCATGCTTTGTCCCTAGGGGGGAGCCCAGCTAGGATCACTTAGATGGTTAATGATACTTTGGACAGTGTGTCGCACACAGTAGGCACTCAGCATATGTGTGGGGGGGATGCTGAGTTATTAAACAGGATTTCCTAGAGTCCAACACAGCTGCTTTGGAATAATCACATTTCCTATGATGACACAAAGCTGTTTGAAGAGCACCCATGAGCATCTCGTCTTACTTCCAAAGCTCTCCTGGAGGGTGGCTTGAAGGCATGTTCACTCAGGTGTGAACGGTCAGTCTTCGGGAGGAGACTCAGCACTGCCCTCCTGCCAGCGACCTGTCCCCCAGGCCTGTTGTCATTGCCCTGGGAACACGCTGGAGACAGGGGCAGTTTGCCAGGAACCTTAGCTCCAGCCTTTCGCCGTCTAATTCAATGCATCCAAAGATCAACAGAAATGTCACCAAATCAGAAGCTGTCCTCAAATCCAAAGCTCACAATTAGTGAAGTGAAGCTTCCTGAGCTGAGTTGGCACGAGATCTGGAAACAGCCCTGAATGAAGCCACCTAGTGCCCGACAAAGGCAGTCATTTCTACTCAGACGAAACTGGAAAGATCCGCCAATTGCAGGCTCTGGAGTTCTCTTCCGCTTGGTGCACTGACTGGGTGTTCGGGTTCCAGCATTCTTAAGTCCCAACACAGCCTTAGATGTGACCTGCCCTGCTAACTGAGGAGATGCGGTTAAGGGGCGGAGATCACTTCCCTCTGTTGGAGGGCTAGAGGGTGCTCCTGAGATTATCAAAAATATGAGGAAGAGCTGTACCATCCCCCACACTCTTGACCGTGTGTATTGAGAACGCTTTTGCCCTCCTAGGTCATTTGTAGGAACAGAATTTTTTTTTTAAGATTTATTTATTTATTTATTTATTTGAGAGAGAGGCAGTGAGAGAGAGCATGAGCGAGGAGAAGGTCAGAGAGAGAAGCAAACTCCCCCTGGAGCTGGGAGCCCGATGCGGGACTTGATCCCGGGACTCCGGGATCATGACCTGAGCTGAAGGCAGTCGTCCAACCAACTGAGCCACCCAGGCGTCCCTGTAGGAACAGAATTTGAACACCGGGAAAGCACACTTTGGGAGAGCTATTGATCCCTGAGGACCCGGGAGGACTTGCATCTGGGGATGAACACCGGTGAGCTGCCCCCTGGGCAAGTGTCCACATGCCCCCACCCCACCCCACTCATGCCCAGCACTGGTTCTGAGGGTCCCAGACCAGCCTCTGCTCTCTGTTTCCCGCCTGCCCACAGGACGAGACTGTGAGCCCAGAGGATTTGCGTGCTGGCCAGGGCTCTCACGTGGCTGTGAATATGCTTGCACAGAGCTGGGAGGAGAGGGGAAGCCATGCCTGCAGCAGCACGCAGCTATTCATGCTAACTCATCAACCCTGCAAGTTGGGTAGGGGTGGGAATGTCTTCCTTCAGTGGGTGGGAAAGCAGTGTCCCCCGGGGCTCTCAAGACAACACTTGGAGCCCCAGGTGAGGAGTCCTAGCTGTTGGGCGTGGCCCACATTAGCTGGACTGAGTGGGGGTAGTTAGGAGAGGGACCAAGGTGGACCCCCTCCTAGGAGGGGGTGCCGGGGGAGACCCTGCTTAATCGGCCTCTGGTTTGGGTTCATGTGACTGGATTATTGCCCGGGCTGGGCCTTGTTAAACCACAGAGCCTGGTTCCTTTCCTTTGTCACACTGGGGAATGACCCCAAGGAATGTGAAAACTAGACTAGCAACAAGGTTCAAGGTTGAGGAGAGTAATTGCTCACATAAACCCCAGAGTGTGAAAGAGGGGTGGAGGCTCTTCGTTATTTTATTCTATTTCCTTATTTTCACTTTGTCCACTCTAGCCCCACCTACACTATAAGAAAAGGGGTGGCCTTCTCTTGTTTTTAACGTAACAGATTACAAACTGGAGGGCAGGTATGCCATTTCCCCAGATAGGATTGGCACACAGTGATGGCACGGGGTGCCGGGCGGTATGGGGCAGTGACAGGCCAGGCAGCCTGGTTTCCTGCCCCAGCTCTGTGCAGTTACTGGGCCACTGGTGGGCTGTTATTCTGCCTGCCAGCCTCAGTCTCCTCATCTGTGAAATGGTCCTAACACCACCTGCCCTACCATCATAGGACGGCTATGAAGATCAAGGACCTTAAGGATTGTACAAGTGCTCTCTGATGTGTTGCTTGATCTGGTCCCCAAAGAGGTGGACAAATATATACAACGGGACAAAAAAGTAAATAAACAAATGAGACAATTGGAGTCAAGGGAAAAAAATGGGCAGGAAAACGTGATAAAATGCGTGGTTGCCCAAGATCCTGTACCAAAGATGGAGGGGGTGAAACGTGGGAGTTTGGGGTGGGCATGGGTGAAGGGGAGAGAGTTCAGGGGTGGTGGGGAGGCAGGACGGAAGGGCCGGTGCTGAGTGGCTGCTGGGGAAGGCAGAGACTGTTGTGGCTAGGAGGTCGCTCAGGTTTCCAGCCTGGGCAACTGGGAACAGTGGAGCAGGAGCCCCGGGCTCAAGGGCAAACCATGAGTTCATTTGGGACATGTAGTATTTGAGGTGACCCTAATATTCCTATGGAGCCTCATAGATGGGTCCAGACGGCGCATGCAAATTTTAACATGAATGATAATTGCAGTGATGTGGTGATGCATGGGATCAGAGGAAGGCGAGTGGAAGACAAGAGAAGAGCGCCCAGGGCAGCACCCAGGGTCTACTCCTAGAATGCATTCATGTAAGCCACCGTCTACCCGTGCAGGGCTTACACAAACAGCTAACTCCCATTGCAACTTCTGCAAAAATGGCCTCGCTTCCATTTCTGCTGTTCTGTGTTATAATTGCTCTTCAGATCTGCCTCTCTCACCCTCTGTCCTCTGTCGTTTAAAAAAAAATACTAAATGCGGCGGCCGCCGTGCTTGGACGTGGACCTGAAGCTTACGGTGGAGAATGAACGAGCAAGTCAAGTGGATGATTGGAATCTGTGGGTGCTGGGGGATCAGCAGGCAGGCCACCTGGCTGCCTCCGAAAGGCTCCGTAGATGTCATTCATGTAATTTCTGAGAAAGCCAGGAATCCATAAGGATGCTTTCATTTGCAAGAATTTGGGAGGTAGGGGTCATAAAACAAAACAAAATGAAAAGAACAAACAAAAATCACTAGATGTATCTCCCAGGGGAGTCAGAGTGTAATCACTTGTTTGTATGTCTGTTCCTCTAGTAATATTTGTGAGTTTCTTGATGGCAGATAGTGTATTTAAGACAACTGTGGGTTCAATACGTAACAGCAATGACAACAATTCAAGGGAGCCTTTACCCAGCACTTACTGCGTAGCAGGTGTTGTTCTAAGCTCACTCCAGTCTACTAATCTGTGAGACACATGTTACTGTGTACTCCCGTCTTATACCCGAGGAGCCTGGGGCATAGTCGGGTTAAGTGGACCTCGGCTCATTATTTAGTAGGTGGCTGAGCAGGGATTCGAGCCCCATACCTGGGACATGGTAGACACTGGATAAATGTTTGTTGCACAAATGAATGAATGAGTAAACATCTTGCACTTCTAAAACTTGCAGCCTATACCTCTGTTGGTCCATAAGCCCCTGGGGAGCTCTCCCAGTCAACTCTGAAGCTGGCTCTGTACTGGTAGAGGGCAGGAAGGGATCAAGGAAAGGCGTAGGATCGCTCCAGATTGGTAGGTGGCAGTTTTACATACAATGTTTGCCTCGAGCAGCAGCAACCCGACCACCACCGAATGTGAAATGTTTATAGGGCAGGTGTTCTCAGCAGCCTGTCACCATCACAAGGTCATGTCCTCAGAGCATCCCCAGGAGCAGGAAAGGCGAGGAGAGCACACATTCCAAGGACCGGAGTTGGGGTGGGGAGCCTGAGGTCGCCCGCATCAAGCTAAGCAGTCAGCTTGTTTTCAGGTCTTCAGGATGACCTTCCCCAGCGGCCTCTCCTTATTGAAATCTCACCACTTAAGTCTTGGCTCAAAGTCCCCTTTCTCTGGGAGGCCACCTGATGTTCTGCCCCGTGCCTTTTTGCCCACAGCACTTTGGGAGTCCGCTGGAGTTTCATTCCTGTGATCACTCAGTGAGCGGCTCACACGTGTCACCGAACAAGGACGGTAATATCTGTAGCCCCCTTAGGGCTTAGGGCTAGTGGGTGCTTAATAAATGTTTATTGACTTGAACTAAATTGAAGTTGTAGTAGGAGCCAAGGTATGTATTGGGAGGAATTCAGAGCAGCCAGAACACGAAGGTCATTAGTAATGGGGCCCAAGAGGCAAGTGACCTTGGCGGGTGATGAGCGGCCGAGATCTGAGAAGTAACAGGGTGGCAGGAAGACCATAGACAGCTCCTTTCCTTGGAGGTGAAGGAAAGAAAGCCTTCTCTGTGTTAGTGAAGTGTGTTCGGCTCAATATTCAATATTCAGTCTGTGCTCTGAAAGGTGTATTTCCATTAACAGTTGCTCTCCAGGGAGCCACGGTTCCTGAGCTTGGAGCAGAAGTCGAGAGGTTTGTATTGTGTTACTTTAATAAGGTTTGATGTTGGTTGAAAATTCATGAGTGCATGGTGTCTTCCACTGTTCTAAGCTCCTTACAAATATCAGCTTCTTCTTTAGTCCTTTTGACAACCATCAAAGGAGGGTGCTCTCATCACCATCATCATCATTTGCATTTTGCAGTTGAGAAAGCTGAGGCACACAGAGAGGTTGGTGATTAGTACAAGGCCACACAGTTTTGAGGGGCAGACTCAAGAAGGCATCCCAGACATTCCGCCTCCGGAGTCCCTGCTCTTAGATATAATACTTTGCAGGGGCGCCTGGGTGGCTCAGTGGGTTAAAGCCTCTGCCTTCAGCTCAGGTCATGATCTCAGGGTCCTGGGATCGAGTCCCGCATCAGGCTCTCTGCTGAATGGGGAGCCTGCTTCCCCTGCACCCCTCTGCCTGCCTCTCTGCCTACTTGTGATCTATCTCTCTCTGTCAAATAAATAAATAAATAAATAAATAAATAAATAAATAAATAAAAAAAATACTTTGCAACTTCTCTAGATTCACCACACAAAAAGATACCTATCCCTTGAGTCTACATTTCCCTTGTCACGGTGACTGCTAATGAAATGTTCACTGGCTGCTTCAGAGGTCTCAGTGGCCCCCCAGAGAGCTGGTTTGTTAAGCCGATTCAAGTAGCAGGTGGAGCACACAGGAGAGGCTGTCTAAGACAGAGCGCCCACGCTGTCCTCCGGGCTTGCAGACCCCGTGGCAGCACGAGCGTTGAATGAGCTGCTGTGTGAAGCTGCTGGTTCCGGGGCTTCTGTTTCATGCCCCTGGCATCGGGCATCATGAATTCTCAGAAAGCAGATGATGAGCTCTGTGTCACTGCCGCTGTCAGCGGCATCCAGGGGTTTGCTAAGGACATTTGGTCTGAAGAGGTGAAGGAAGAGAAAACAAAGATTGAGAGTAAGAAACAGCAGAGCCCAGTTACATGAGATTTGGGGAGGAAAAATATGAGAGAATGCCCAGATTTCAAAGGATCTTCTTTACAAATACTTTAGCACTGAGCTGAGATCTTAGGTGACACACGTTGGATCTGAATATTTAAATTTATCAGACTTTGGTTGAATAGTATCATTTTTCGTAAGCATCCCTGGGAATCTTTACGGTTGTACCCGTGAGCAATCCAATTCAGGAGTAGATGCTCTGACTCTCACCGCCATGGCAACCGTGAGCATCCCAGGAGGGGTTTCTGCAGGAGTCCACACTTCGGGCTCTGAGGCAGGGATTCTTCTTCTCGGGCAGGCCCCTACATGGTGCATTCTGTTCCGTGCAGCTGGCTGCACTTGCCAAACCAAGAAGGGATGTTCATCCAAAACACAGGTGTCAGACAAGGGGATGAATTCATCGGCCACCACTGACCCTGTGTGCTAGGCACTCCCTGCTGCCATGGTCTTATTTAAAAGACAAACTCAATGGGTTTGTCACTGTGGGCAAATTGAACCTCTTCAAGCTTCGGTTTTTTGGTCTGTAAAATGGGGGAGAATTCTAACAATGGCCTCATGGAGAAGGGGAATGCACCCTGTCTTATCACGGGGCCAGGAATGAAGACATGCTCGGGAAGGGGTACCAACACCGTGGGATCCTGGTTCTATGGCACAAGGAGCCTGAGAAAACAGAACAAGAAAATATAAAATGCTTCGGTGTCTGAACTGCACATTTTGCAGTGAATCATGTAATCTTGTATTCGAGGCAGTATCCCCTACTTGCCAGCTGATCTCACATATGCGAGATGACAGAATCAATACATATTTGTTGATCACAGCCCTCGGTGCAAGAGACGCAATCATAAGTTTCCTTGGTCCAGACACTGAAGGAAATGACAGATGAGTGAGGAATTCATAGCTAGAAGGCAGAGACCTGCTTCTGGGGATCTTTATGCTTTCTATTCTCCAGCACTGAGCACAGCCCCCAGGACACAGAAGGACCTCAGTGAATGTTTCCTGATGATGCGGGGAAGGGAATAATGCAGCAGGTTTGGGATCTCTCATTGAAAGATAGTCTTCCACAATTTACTTTTCTCAGTTTTTTTGTTTTGTTTTGTTTGGAAGTCTCAAATCACCACATCTCAAAACTATTCTGTTTTTCTAACAGGGTATCTTTCCTGATTGCCAGCTTCTTATTTAAATGTAGTTGGGGTTAAGAGAGGAAAAGTAAAAAGCTGAGAAAAAGACCTGTGATCCCTACAGGGCCTTTTGCTCCTGTGGACGTTGGAGTAATGACAGATGTGCTTCAGGGCCCAGGGGGCCACACCTCTGAGGCGCGGTGCAGGTTTGGGCTCAGAGAGGGACTCAATCACTTGGTTGAGTTGCATCAGAGAATAGATTGGCCTAGCCTGCCATCTACCGGTCAAACTTGTACTTACAGGTTTGTTACTTTTTTGTGTGTCCTCACTTGCTTACAGGTACACATACACAGTACTCATGATTGTTTTTAATTAAAAAAAAAAATCAAGTTTCTCCCCATTACCATCCAACTCTCATGTCTGGTCACTTCCATCCCCTAGGTCCTGAGAACCGGAAAGTCTTGCCCTCCCTCCCTTTCTTCCTTCCTTCCCCTGACTTACCATTCGCCTTTCTCGGCAGGCTGCCCGGGGAGAATCACCCCCCCCCCCCCCCCCCCCCGCCGCCCTGTTTCTTTCTTTTGCACTGTTTTCTCCTGTTCACTTTCCAACATCAAGCTGCAGCATCTCTCCCAGCTGACCACCACGTTCAAGAACAGAGCCTGGTATTCTGATGATCTAAGATCTAAATACACCATTTCCTCCAGACCCCACGACCAACTTGGTTCCTCTCCAACTGTTAAACGCCTTCAGGGAAGGCATTCTCAAAGGCCTTCCAGGAACTTACTGCCTCGGCTTACATTCCTGGAGCTGTGGCAAAGCCCTCATTTAAAAATGATGCTCACCAGAGCCTTTGAAGACAGGGTGGGTGGGGAAGGTGGGGGGCGGGGAGTTGCGGGAGGCACAAGTCTCTGGAGGGGGGGGGGCATAGTCACATTTACTTTCTCTATAGCAACATGGATGTGTGTGACAAATGTTCTCACCTACCACTTGGGAAGGATGTGTTCACCCACAGATTTGAGGAACGAAGGAGGAGGGAGGGCAGGACAAGGATCAATTCTCATTCGCTTAAAAAAAATTAGCCTCCCATGCAAAGAATCAGTCACAGCTACACACATCAATATGGGTGAATATCACAGACCTGAGACTGAAAGTTGACACACAGAGTACTGGGTGTGTGATTCCACTGACACCAAGTTCAAAACCAGAAACCTAAACCTAGGAATCTGGGTATTGCTTCCTTCTGGTCAGGGGGCATGGGTGGGGTGGCCTGGGCATGGGGAGGTGTGCAAAAAAAAACCCTGCAGTCAGGATTATTCACTGAGAAGCATCCTTTGGGGCCATTTGTTGTCATCTTGGGAGAAAGTGTAGCCCCAGGGTCAGTTTCACTCCCCAGAAACCTGCCCTCTGGGGAGCGGTCACTTGGGCAGACCCTGTGCACGGAAGTCCTGGGGCCCGAGCTGGGGTTTGTGAGCCATGAGGGGCAAAGGGAGGAGGGGAGAAGGAAGGAGTTATCAAGAGATCTCCTTCGGGTCCTTTAATTTTAAAATTATTTTTAAAAATTCCCCCCCCTTGCCCCAGACATCACTATTTTTTTTTTGCATGTCAGAAAGAAACTTTATTTATGGTGGCCTCATAATATTCTGTGAGCAGACATCACTTTTTTCCCCTTTTTAAAAATTAACATATAATGTATTATTAGCCCCAGGGGTACAGGTCTGTGAATTGCCAGGTTTACACACTTCACAGCACTAACCATAGCACATACCCTCCCCAATGTCCATAACCCCACACCCTCCCCTTTCCCCCCTCCCCCCAGCAACCCTTAGTTTGTTTTATGAGATTAAGAGTCTCTTATGGTTTGTCTCCCTCTCAATCCCATCCTGTTTCATTTATTCTTTTCCTGCCCCCAAACCCCCCATGTTGCTTCTCGACTTCCTCATATCAGGGAGATCATATGGCAGACATCACTTTTTAAAATATTAATTAAAAAAATTTTTTTTAAATAAACATATAATGTATTTTTATCCCCAGGGGTACAGGTCTGTGAATCGCCAGGTTTACACACTTCCCAGCACTCCCCATAGCACATACACTCCCCAATCAGACATCACTTTTTAAAATGACAATAGTCCTGCTTCAGGGAGGCAGCCACGGCTGCCTTCCTGGAGGCGCTCACAGGTTCATTACCCGCAGGAACGGGTTGAGAAGGCCCCCTCAGAACCTGAGATCCTCTGAGACACCAACAGTTTAGCGTCTGATTCAGTGCCTCTGGAGCTCGGCTTGGAGAAAACTGGCTCCAGGAATCATCAGCTCATTTTCCAGGACGTGAAAGGCCTTGTAGCTGTCTGGAATGCTCTCCAGCTGGCCCAGTCCTGTAAGTCGTGTCCTGTAAACTTCCCTTCATCAGCATGCTGGCCACATAACTACGGCCAGGGCAGAAGCTACGAGCTTTCTATTGGTGCTTCAGGGTGACATTCTGGCCGGCGGTAGGGCTTACTCATTTCTGGTTATCAGGCAGCGGTAATGCTTCAAACTGCCACGGGACCGTCAGAGATAAACGCAGGCCAGTCGCAGACTGAGTGGCGCCCAGGACACGTTTCATGTGTTGCGGATTTCCTTTCCCTTCCTTTCTTTTCTTAAAAAAAAAAAAAAAAAAAAAAAAAAAAAAAAAAAAAAGTACAATAATGTATTATTTTTTGACCTGGAAATAAGTAGGCAAGGATAAAAAAAAAAAAAAAATCCCCTAAATCTCAGGGCACGAGGATCTTCCTAAAGCGCTGCTCTTTGCTTTTTTTCCCCTTCTCTGTATTTGATGGCAGAAGGAGCAGAAAACACAAGACAGACAGTCCAGGTTTGGGGGCTTACTGTGTCCTGGGAGAACAGACCAAGGAGGGCCTTCACACTCCTCAATTTCCCAAGGACGTTGGGCGGGGTGGGGGTGAGGGCGGAGGTGCGGGGCTTCTGCATGTAGGTTAATTTCTGATGTCAGTGTGAAAGGTAAAGATTGCGTCCAACCACAATTACCTTTGAAATTCCCTTCAGTCTCTCATCAAGCACACCGAGCTGGGGTTGGGTAAAGAATTCTGCAGAATAATTCTAATACACACAGAAATGTGAGAACAACGGAACTCCACAGGATGAAATAATTCGGGAAAATCAGCAGATTCAAAAATGGAAACAGTGCGCCCCCAGCGGTCAGCACGAGGCAGAGCAGCAGCGTCCCTCCAGCCCGGGGCAGGAGCTGCCCGCAACGTGGCCGCCACCTGCTGGCCCAGAGTCCCGTTGCCAGCCCCGCAGGGCTGCGACTCCCCGAAGCGCAGGTAACACAGCCATGCGACTCCGGGGTCGGTGTGGGACAGATGGCCCAGCTGCGTTTTACCTGCGCTGCGCTAGCTAAATTAGAGAGGCTGAGATATGCAGAGAAAAATCCTCGGGGAGTACACACAGGGAGGGGCAATAAAACACTTCTGGGCTATGTGTGCTGTTTATTTAGCAGTTTGGAAGGTGAAAAACACATCAGAGCAAACCACTTTTCCTCCAGATTTTTATCTTGCTCGATTTTATTACTATCTTTGGACTTTAGAACACATGGTTCTTTTTCCTTGGATATAATGTAAATTCGAAGTTGGGTGGGAGGCGATCTCTGCGGAAAACAACTGACCCATTGCTGACCACCTCCCGGCAGGGCTGCGGGTCCTCATTCTGGAGGCAGCTTTTATGGACCCGTTCCTGGCCAGAGCTTCGCTGTCACAACTTATCATGACCCCGAGATGCTGGGAATGGCCAGCAGCTAGAGCTGGGGCAGGCCAGCGAAGCTGACTTCGGGGAAGGGGGTGGTGCCGAGCACTTAGAGAGTGGCTGGGCCTGGTTCTGAGGCTTCCCCCATCACAGCCCACCTGATCACCCCTTCTGAGTTCACCAGCTGCTCCCTTCTCATTTCTCCACAGGAAGACTAGCTGGTGATGAGGGAGAAAGTAAGGGACTTGTTCTTGCCTTTGCTCTCCTTCCCCATGTGCCCTGGGGTGAGGCATGGAAGGGGAAGAGAGCGGGAGCTGAGTTGGAAAGTTCTAGAAAGCTGGTTTCCTAGCTGAAACAGGGCGGCTGATAGGAAAAACTGACAAACCAAGGAAGTTTGGGCAACAGATTATGAATCCCCCAATGGAGTGCACTCAGGAAGTAGCTCCCTGCCAGTGAGCAGGGCTGCAGCCTAGAGGAGGGCCCTCCTGGAGCCTGGGGCACACCCTTTCCTCCACGGCCCCGTGTCTGGGCTGACTCTGTTCACCCTGCATGAGCCTGTAGTCAGGACGGGCTTTGCCCTGAGTTTTGCAGAGCTCTGTTTCCATAGTCTAAGCCGTCAGTTGTCCTTAGATCCTGAGACGGGTACTCTGACTGGTGTGGTTCAGGGAGTCCCCTGGGTCCTCTCTGGGCCAGAGTGGTGGCAAGCATGGCCCGGGAGGAGCCAGGGCCATGTGTGTGCTTGGGCCATCGGTCACCTCACTCTACGACAACGCCAAATGTCAGCATGGACATGGACCTGGCCTTATCGAGCAGCCTTGTAGAACTTTCTGATGGCTGCTGAGCCTCCGCACCATGGCCTCGCCGGCTGGTCCGTCACACTATCCACAAGAAGAGCTGTTGGCTTTCTGTTCCGGGACTGGGGCAGCACAGGGTGGGCTTGAAGCCAGAAACGGCCCTCCAACTTTCAACCAGTCCCTGCTCCATGCAGAGAGCCCTCAAACAATAGCGCACAGAAGCTGGAGTCTCTTAAGATTTGCTGAGGAAGAAACATAATACCCCCCCACAGAACCAAGTCCCTTATCATCCTTACAGTCCCCAGGACTCAAACCTAGCCCTTGGGTGGCAGCGGGGGACCCACCAACAGTCCCCTTATTTTTAAATCTGTATTGTTTGAAAATTTAAACATGCAACATGTGTTCAAACCAGGTTCTATTCCTGCAAAACATGTTCTCAGCATCACACACAAGCAAGGGCAGAGTTCCTGCCCGGGCCGATCTGCAGGGCCCAGAAAGTGCCCAATCACGATGAGTGACTGTCAACCTTGCTGTGAATATCCTGTCACCTCCTGTTCCACGATCACCCTTCTAGGGGATTCTCCTGCTGCTCCCTTCATCTACTGCAAGCTAGAGGTTATCAAGACGCCGGCTTTTCTGGAGCTAGGCAAGTGCCGAACACTGTTCCAGCAGAAGCAGATACGGAAAAGTCACCTGTCAGCTCAGCCTCCAGAGATAACCCCCGGTTCATATTTTGGGTGCCTGTTCTCCATCGCCCTCCCAGGCCCTTGTGCTCCTATGTTTGATAGGCAGCCGACATCCAGGAAAAAGTGGTGTCGCAGGCTGTTGGGAAAGGCCATTTAAATAGCACGGCATGGCTCGCCAAGTTTAGTGCTCGTAAGAATCACCCGGAGAGCTTGTAAAACAGATTCCCAGAGCCGCACCAGGAATTCTGCATTCCACGGGCGCTGAGAGGGGCGGCTTCCAAGTCCTCCCGGCCTCTTTGACCTCTGCTTCCCAAAGAGGCCAGGACCTGGTTTGACCTCCTCTGGGTCTTCCCTGAGCAGGAGGGAAAGAGTGTTCCGGCTACCTGCCCAGGCAGGAGGCATGATAGCTGTGGGGGCTCTGCCCTGCACTGCCTCTTCCTGGTCCCGTGACCTTGGGCCAATCACTTCCCCAAGCCCTGCTTCCTCCCTGACATGAGAGTGGTCACTGCACCTTCCCCACGGAACGCTGGCTGGATGAGGATATAGCGGGGTCAGCGGTCATGGGTCTTGGGTTGGCTCCTTGTGAGAGCCTCAGGGACTGACAGAAGAACCATGGCTCAGGGCATGGTGGATTCTGTGTGATCTCCAGCACTTAGGATTCCCCATCTATGAAGTATGGAGTGGTGGGCACGGACCTCATGGGTCCGGGTACCAGTTCCGTGAAATAATGTGTGTAAAGCGCTGAGTAGAAGCCTAGCCCGTGTTATGTGAATCGTTGTTTGAACTGCTTCTTAGCTCTGTGCTGTGCTCCGTCACCAGTCTTTTTATTTTAAAATCTATATTGCTACAAGGTTCAAGCATGTGCAAAGAAACTAGTCCAAGGTCCCCTCTTACACCCATCACCCCAATTCAACAATTTCTCAAGTTTTGCCTCCCGACCACCTTTTCCTTTTCCTGGCTGGCATTGGGCTCAGGTCTGCTCTGGGGTTTCAGAAGCAGGGTCAGAGGTGGGAGCCCCAGGGCAGGTGTCTGGGGCGTGGGGTGGGGGGTGGGGGAATAGCTCAGAGCAGCAGCTGCCGGGAGAAGGATCTGGAATCAGCAGGAAGTGAGGGCTGGGTGAGCAGCCTGTGGGGTTTCTGTGGTTCCCAGCAACCAAAGCATGAATGTGAGTTCAAAACAAGCAAACCCAGAAATGCTTCTCCATATGCATGAGACTCTGCAGTCATCCCAAACAGCTTGGTGCTGCCAATTCCGAGTACTCCCCATCAGTAGTGTTTCCCGCTCTCAATGAAATGATAGCTTTCATAGGTCCTCAGCCCTGTGGTTTCCCCTGTATCACAGCCCAGGGCTCACCACGGGGTCCCTGGGCCTCGGCAGAAGGGGGGCGATTCTGCATCTCCAGGCATGGGATCTTGGCTGGATCGAGACGCCCCCGCTCACCCCCCACCAGGGTCTTTCCTGCTTCCTTGGAGTGGGGTATCAGTGAGGACAGCCTTCACAACCCAGATTTGCCAGTTTTGGGCTCAAGGGATTGATTACGAGGTTTTCCAGCTACCAAAATGTTGTCGCGTCTTTTTATCGGAACCACAAGGGGTGACGTGAGAGGTGCAGAGGGCTTGGCCTGATTCATGGATCCCAAGAAGGGCAGATGCTACACATGGCAGGCACCTCCCTGACAAACTGGGGGCAGCAAGGCTGCTGACGGGGCGGGGGCGGTGATGGCCCAGAGCCCAGGATGTGGGGCCTCAGCGGGTTGTTGGGCTGTGATTATGGGCAAACAACTTTAATTCTCCTTCCATAAGACGGCCATATTACTCCTGCCTCGCTGGTCAAAGAAGCCAAATCCACACTTTAAAAAAAATATATTTTATTTATTTATTTGACAGAGATTACAAGCAGGCAAGAGAGGCAGGCAGGGAGAGAGGAGGAAGCAGGCTCTCCGCGGAGCAGAGAGCCCGATGTGGGGCTAGATCCCAAGACCCTGGGATCATGACCTGAGCCGAAAGCAGAGGCTTTAACCCACTGAGCCACCCAGGTGTCCCCCAAATCTACACTTTTATCCAAGGAGCTGAGAAGCAGACGCCTACCCAGTTTGGGACTACATCCCCTGCCTCTCACCACCGCTCCCCTCCCCCGCCCCACAAGAGGGAAATTTCCAGATGATTCATAAACTTTTATGTTTTCTGAGAATGTTCTACCAAGAAACAATAAAAATGACATGAGCATTAAGCAGCTTTTAGGACCTTACTGATGATAGGACAAAATATATAGGGAGATATTATTAATCTAATCTAATGTCATTAGAAAAAGAGAAAGGAGGGTAGGACAGTGTGGCCCATGGCAGGGACGTCCTTTCCGGGGCTAGCAGGCCTGTTGAGGAGGGCTGACCGAGCCCACCCAGAGACCTCTGCCTCACACAGGGCAACAAGGTACCACCTGGACTTCTGTTCATGCTTCCCTCCCTCTCAGAGCCTCCAGACCAAAGAATGAGTTTGAATTTTGTGGCACACATCACACATTATCAGTAATCAACTCTCCCTTCCTCTGGATGCCTCTGGCAGGAGGGAGAGCTTGAGAACTACCTATAAATAAATATTAAGAAACTTATGTTACCCAAATGGCCCTATGCTTTCTATAAACTCATGTAATTCTCAGGCTAACCCTATGAGATAGGAACGATAGTTACCCCAGATGATGAAACTGAGGCCCAGGGAGGTTCATGGCCAGCCTGGGGTCACACACTAGTGACCACCTTGCTACAACGTCCACCTTCCTTTCCTCTTATCCTCCTTGGCCACTGCCCTGGGCTCTGTGTGCCTAGAAACTGTGATGTAAGATTTCTCATTCTCCCCACTGCCATGACGGTGATTCAAGGAGATGTTCCAGGACCATCCCTTCCGTCTTCCAGGACATCCCATCTCTTGGCCCCCGTGATACTGGATACCTGCCCGACACCAGGCTCTGGAGGCCTCCAAGAGGTAACACGTCCCAGGTGGGCCCTCCAGGCTACCAATGAGGACTCTGGGGCCAAAGGCAAGGAAACACGAGGAGTGGAAATCTGGGATTGCAAACAAGGGCAAGGGAGGCAGCCTTCAACAAGCGTTCCTGGAGGGATGATAAGACAGCAGACTGTGGGGAAATCATGGAAAGCAAGGTGTCAGAAGGAGACGGGGGCCTGGGAAGATTTGAACAGCTTGTTCCCTGGCATCCCCAGCAAAAGCAAATGGCCATTCCTGCTGCCCGCACTGAATGATTAGCCAGGTACGAAACCTGGAGGTCTCTCTGGAGGCCCGGGGCACTGGCCTCCCCCTGCTAGGCTTGGCTCGGGGCACAGGAGGCCGAAGGCAATGCACACGTGCAGGCATTGTGCTGTTTGGAGCGGAGGAGGAATGAGGACACGGTAGGAAAGAGGCCTGGGTGGACCGGGCTAGAGAGGGCGCATTCGTTTCCGTTATTCTGGTTCCTGGATTGGCTCCTGAGGACAGGTAACATGAGTGCCCTGTGGGCTTAGAGCCTATGGTCCCCACCAACAAGTGAGGCCGAGCTCAGAAGTAAAGAGGTGCCTTGATTGTTAGTGCTAATATTTTAGCAAATATTCCCTGAGTATCCACTGTTGCAGAACACAGAGCTGGGCTCTCTGGGGTGTGAGCCAGCCCTGTCTTGCATCCGTTCCCCGGCAAGGAGGCCTGCCTGCAGAGTGTCAAGTGAGGACCGGAGTCAGAGGCGGGACTTGGAAGCACTAAGGGAGCTGGACATCAGGGTCTGCTTGGGGATCTCAGTGGGCTGCCACCTGCACCAGGAACAACGTGGGATCCCTCAGGAACCAGCTTCCACCTCTGCCACAGCTGTCCATCCCTCCTCCCATGTTCTCACAGCCCAGGGCCTCCCAGAAGAGAGTTGGGGAGTGAAACTGACCAGGGCAGCGACAAGGCTCCCCGGCAATGGGGCTTTCCCTGGGTCCACTTCCGTGCCAGGAGCCCACTTACCCATTAGGCTCAGGAGCACCTTTCTGCTTCTGGAACTTTGTGAAGGTGAAGGGCAAGGCATTGGCCTCTCCCTGCATCTGAAATTCTTCACATTTCATATAGGTCTCCTCCTGTTTGGATGCGTTAATTACTCTAAAGAAAGAGGACTGGGGCGCCTGGGTAGCTCAGTGGGTTAAAGCCTCTGCCCTCGGCTCAGGTCATGATCCCAGGGTCCTGAGATTGAGCCCCACATTGGGCTCTCTGCTCAGCAGAGAGCTTTCTTCCTCCTCTCTCTCTGCCTCCCTTTCTGCCTACTTGTGATCTCTTCTGTCAAATAAATAAAATCTTAAAAAAAAAAAAAAGAAAGAGGACTTTTTTTTTAATTAAAAAAAATAGGAAACCACCCTTGCTTACAAATCTGCGGTTTGAGAAATTCACACACTGAGGTGTGACACAGGCCAGAACAGAGCCCAGGAGACTTGGGTGAGTGCAGGGTCCCAGGGACCCGGCGGTGTCACCTTCAGCCAAGAGAGCCTGATCTGCCACTGTTCTTTGTTCTTACCTTGTTTTGCTGGTGTGCATTTTGATTTTATAATGTCTTTTTCTGTAGAGAGGATAGACAGATAAGGCAGTGCTCCAGGCTGTCAGGTTCTGGGCTCCCAGCACTCCCTCAGGGACGGAGGCCTCAGCTGTGGGGGCCAGGCAACCCCCGGCAATCTGAGCCACCCAGCAAGAAGAAGCAGCCCTGTGCTCTCTGCGTCCTGGTGAACTTGCTTCCAGAATGAACCAGGACAAGATGCAAAGAGGTCTTTCTGAAATGGGAGGAAACAGGAGGCATTCCCTGCGCCATTTCTCAGTTTCGCACCAAACTGTGTCTGCATTTGATGGTTGATGTATTCCTTTTTCCAGTCATACTTTCTCTCATACATGGTTTGTTATCTCCAACCCCAGGCCTCAGGATTCACTACTGTGTGTGGTGTGTGTGATGTGTATGTGTGTGTGGTTTGTGTGTGCATGGTGTGTGTGTGTGTGGTATGGGGCGTGTTGTGTGGGGTGTGTGTGGGTGTGGGGTGTGGGTATGGTATGTGTGGTGTGTGTGGTGGTATATGTGTGTGGTGGTGTGGTGTATGTGGG
>PISX010015847.1:0-48171 GCA_004024625.1 Mellivora capensis
ATTATAAAATTTAAATTTAGATTTAAATTATAAAATATATATAATATATTTATATTATAAAATTTAAATTTAAATTTAAATTATAAAATATATATAATATATTTATATTATATATATTTTATAATATAATATATAAATAATATATGTTCATATATATTATATATATAATATATATAACTGAATATATATATAACTATAACTATAACTATAATAGTATTATATTTATAATAGATGACTTAAAGCCTTCTTTGGTAAATCCAACATCTGGGCTTCCTTCAATACAGGTTGTATTAATTACTTTTCTCCTGTGCATGGACTATACTTTTTTTTTTTTTGGTCTTTTTTGGCATGACTCACAAATTTTTTATGGAAGCTAGGTGTTTTAAGTATTAAGTATCCAGATTTCATTCTCCCTGGGATTTTTTGTTATTGTTGTTGTTCTTGCCACTTGCTTATCTGGTGGCTTTCCTGAATTAACTTACAAACTATGCATTCTTTGTCATTTGCAGTTACTGAAGCCTCCGCTCAGTTAGTTATAATAATAATTGGAGAGATTTCCTCAAATGCATTGAAATACTAAGTGTCCCTGCCTTTTGTAAGGACCTCTGTGTATGTGTTGAGGCATGCCTTCCATACTCAAGCAGACCATTTACGTCTCTGCCTTAGCTTTCACCCTTGCTTGTGCAAAGTCTAAGTGTCAGCCAGAGGTAAGAGATTAAGCCTTCTAGATTCTCAGTAATATGTTACAGCTTTACAAAACCCCCTGAAGACATCTCATCCCCAGCATCTCCTTTTAAGTTTTTCGTTCAGCGCCTTGTTAGTCTTAACTGGTAGCACTACCACAAGCAGCTGCGGTCGGACAGTCGCCACAGACTGCGCTTCCAAATGCCCTAGGGATACCTGTTTGCACAGAACCTGCTCTGAATAAGGTTGAATAAAGACAAATCCTGAGAATGAAGCTTTGCAGAGAGCTTCCAGACAGGCTTCAAAATAACAGTTTCCTGGGGGTGGGATTGGGGGAGTTCCAAACTCATTCTGCCCCCTCCTGAGCCTGCTAGGTTGCTGGATTTCACAGTTAACCAAGGTACAAACCTGTCATTTTCCAAGGCTGCCATGGAGAGAGCAGTGAATAGGAACAGAGCAAGTTGAAATGCCACAAACTCACGGTCATATTCTTTGAATAAATACCCCATGAATTGTTGCAAATCTCTGATTAGTTTACAGAGTTCTAAAAAACTTTTTTTTGACAAGTTGTGTCAGTTTTTCATTGTTTTGATGGAGACCTTTTTGGAAGTCCTTACTCCACCATTCTGGAGGTGCTTCTCCAATGCTTACCTTTTTAAAGGGCTTTTTCAATATTATACCTTAACTCACAGAGGAAATTGTAGTCCTGTGATGTTTCTTAGGCATTCTGGCAGTCCTCTTTGGGCAGCAGTTTTAGGAAGGGGATGCCTAGTGCCTCTGAAATCAGTTAAAAGTGTTAGATACTTGGGGCACCTGGCTGGCTCAGTCAGTCGAGCACGAGACTCTTGATCTCAGGGTCTTGAGCTCAAGTCCTACGTTGGGCGTAGAGCTTATATAAATAAATAAGTAAATAAATAAACAATAAGTAAATACATAAGTAAATAAATAAATAAGCAAATGATAGGATTTTTTCAAAACAAAAACAAAACACTAGCATTTAACAAAGCATTAGATATTTATTGCACTTATTTTTCACACCCCCAGTAGGCTTTTGTTACTTCTTTGCTGGTGCATATAGTCACAGAATGATTACAATTGATATTACCTGAGTAATAAGAAAAGAGAATGCTTTACATACCCAAAGTAGATGAGTTAATAAGAGGCAGAGTTTTAAAAACAGTGGTGATTGTTATGCCCCCCAAATGGGTCCGATTAAACGAGCGAGCGAGACTGATATAAAGCGAAGGTCAAGCAAAGCTTTATTTAGCGCCAAGCATCAAGAATCTAACCGAAAGTTTGGGGACGCACCTCTTACAAGGGAGGGCGAACTTTCTCTGTTTCACAGACTAGCTTTTAAGGGCAAAGGCCATGCGGTCGGGCCTGGCCATGCACAGGTGGCCAATAAGATTGTAACACACACAGGAAACTCCACAGTGATGCTACATGACCAATTGAATTACAACTTACCCTAGTAGACACTTGAACCAGCTTATCACACCTTGGTTAGGATTGGTGCCAAAAAGGCTCCCAAAGGGCGGGGGGGCCCACACTCCTTGGTAGCTAGGGACAGTATGCAACCCCCCACTGATGGGATGTCTCCACCTGGCCTGACCCACCCTTGTATCTGGGCTTTGTTACCTGGAGGCTGGTTTCTGGGACTTGTTTTTAAGCAAATCCCCTGGGGGAAGGGGAGCAGGGACAGTTTAACTTAAATGAAAGCCTCTTGCTAAATAGGTCCTTACAGTGATGGGGCGCCTGGGTGACTCAGTGGGTTAAAGCCTCTGCCTTCAGCTCAGATCATGATCCCAGGATCCTGGGATCAGCCACATTGGGCTCTCTGCTCGGCAGGGAGCCTGCTTCCTCCTCTCTCTCTCTGCCTGCCTCTCTGCCTACCTGTGATCTCTGCCTGTCAAATAAATAAATAAAATCTTAAAAAAAAAACCAACCTGATGATAATGAAGCACAATGGGAAGCGACTAAAAGTAAGAGGGTTTATGAGAGGGGCGCCTGGGTGGCTCAGTGGGTTAAAGCCTCTGCTTTCGGCTCAGGTCATGATCCCGGAGTCCTGGGATCGAGCCCCGCATCGGGCTCTCTGCTCTGCAGGGAGCCTGCTTCCTCCTCTTTCTGCCTGCCTCTCTGCCTACTTGTGATCTTTGTCGAATAAATAAATAAAATCTTAAAAAAAAAAAAGAGGGTTTATGAGAGTAATAGTTTAAATATAAGGTTATTCAAAGGTAATTAATTAGGGAGCCCAGCCTTAGGGTCTGTTGGAAATGGGCTAATAGAACACACTATGTAGAAAAACTCCATACCAGGGAATTTTCTCTGTTGACCTCAGGCTCTTTGAAACATATTGTTCTATTGATATACTAGTTATTCCCTTTTAGAGTGCCCATGTTTGGCACCCTAACATCTCTACATGTTTTAGGTTGTAATTTATAAAGAAGGCAGCCATTTTGAGTAACCATATTGGGGCATTTTTATGTGGAGCTTTAACATTCCATAGACTATTATGTGGACTTAGTGAAAAAGCTAGTAAGAATGAAAAGATTACTTGAGTAAGATTGAGGCACTAACATTAAATTGAATTTTTAAATGTTTGGTATCTGCTCATTAACAATAAAGATGACCATTTCCTTTCGAATAGAATCTGAGAGCACAGTAGCAGACTGGGATAATTAATCTTATTTTTCTAGAGCATCCTGGTAAAACAGTAAGAGTGATCACATTTTTTTTCAAGGTCACATTTTACTTGTATTATTTTCCAAAGCAATAAACAATCCATCCATCTTTCCACCAGACCCTAATTTAAAAAAACAAAAAACAAACAAACAAAAAAACCACCTATATTTCTTAGGGTTGAAAGGTCAACTTCACTGAGAAGCATCAATGGAATCTGCTGTTTGTCTTTGTGACTGAGCCTGGTTTCAAATATATTATATAAAGGGTGAAAATAACCACCTTTGGGGTCACTCAATCTGATCATTCTTCCTGAATAGAGTAAAAGTCAAGAAATGCAGAAATTCACTATCCGTTCACCAGTGTCTCACTGTTCTATATCCTTAGGAAAGCAAATATTCTACAGCAATTTGCCAAGTTTAGAAGAGACCTTATAGTTAGTGATTCAGGTTTTCTTAAAGTATCTACCTGAAATTGAGATGGACTTTAGGAAGAAACAGTCTACCACAGGCTCCAATAAAAAATGCAAATTTCAGGCACTTTTCAGAAATATATCGCAAAGAACAGCCAAGGGGTCTGGCCCAAATGCTCTTTTGAAGAGCATCGGATTGACTTGTCTCTTTTCTGCTAAATGGAGCAATTGTGGGAAAAGGAGGTATCATACAGAAGGAGAAGATTTAGCCTGGCACAGCTATGAGACAACTGCTAAATAGGTTTGTTTTAAATATTTTGAATTTTTTGTAATGTTACAATTTTAAGAAAAACCTGGCTTCTTTAGGAACTAAGAGTCAAGATTCTTACGTTACATAAAGGGCAAGTATGTAAGGAAAGAGCCAGGTTGGGCTAATAATACTTGGAAAAGGGTGTCTGGGTGGCTCAGTTGGTAAAGCCACTGTCTTCAGCTCAGGTCATAATCCCAGAGTCACAGGATTGAGTGAGTCCAGCTCCCTTGCTCAGCAGGGAGTCTGCTTCTCCCTCTGACCCTCCCCCCTCTAGTGCTTTCTCACTCTCTCTCTCTCTAAAATAAATAAATAGAATCTTTAAAACAAACAAATAATAATTTGAATGCTGTTTCTTAAGGTGCACAGGTCACAGAACTATATGAATCAGCCAGGATGCTTGTAAAAGTATAGCTTCCTGGGATCTTTTGTTGCCCTATAAGTTGAAATCTAGGACTTGGGATTTGAATTTTAAGTCAGAATTTTGTACACTGTAAGGTCTGAGAACCACCAAGAATTCCCATTTTCCACTTATAAGCAGCTTAATATCCCAGGTGGCACGAGAGTTATAACGAAAAACTAGCTTCTAGCACAAACTGAATACTAAAGGCTTCTCGCCTTTCTTCACTATTACAACTTCTACTTGCCAGGATTTTTTTCTTTATGCAGTTCTCACTTGGGCTCCTCTAAACTGTATTCCTAACACTTGGCTCGTCTTCTCTATAAAATATTCATTTCTTGGGGCATCTGGGTGGCTCAGTTGGTTGAGACTCTGACTCTTGGTTTCAGCCCAGGTCTTGATCTCAGAGTCCTGGGATGGAGCCCTGCTTTGGGCTCCCCGCTCAGTAGAGGGTCTGCTTGGAATTCTCTCTCCTCCTCCTTCTATTCCATGCCCCCTCAAATAAAGAAATGCATCTTTTTTTTTTTTAAAGGAAAATATGTCCATTACTCTGTAATTTTTTTTTAAGAACTTTTTTTATTGTTGTTCATTTGTCTTCTCACACTAGAAAGAAAAAGCAAACTTCATTTCTTGCTGGGCTTGATGCTTGACAAAAGATAAGGGCATTCTAGAATCCCCTTCTACCATAGACAGAATCAGTTCTGTCTATGGTAATATTAAAAGGACAAGTAGCTAAATCCAGGTCAGGTCCCTGGATCTCTCAGTTACCCACATATGAACTGCGCTGAGTCACTGCATCTAAACCAGCTTGTCATCACATGTCATCTTTCACCTCATGGCAGCCATCTTAAATGCAGAGCTAAGGCACAAGTCACTGGATCTTAAACACCCATAGGCATAGAATAGCCTAGGGTTCATTCCAAGTAGATATTCCTGGGCTCCAACCACCCAGCTTCTGATCAGTGAATATGGAGTGGGAGCCAAGAATCTGCCTTTATCAGGCGTACCTCTCACCCCAGGTCATTCTAGAATCTGGACCCAACCTTTGGGCTAACTTGCATAGAAGAATTTAACTCCCATATTCAAGGGCAGCTTTGTACCTCTTACCAAATTTAGCAGTGGAGAATTGCAGTGGGGTAAAGAGAATCTACTTTACACACCCAATAGTCGTCTGAGAACAGGTCTACGAGGAGAACTCAGGCCCCCCTGAATCATAAACATGAAACTCTCAGGACAAATGTGACCTGAGAGTCACAATTTCAGTGAGTTTAATTAGTTAATTACATGATTAGTTAAGCTTATATCTCGCTGGTGATTGATATGTGTGATGAAGAAAGATGTACTTGACAAGTTAGATTTATTAGGACTATAATAAAAATTTGTGCTTAATTTTTGGGGGGGCGATTTTTGACACGAGTAATTCTGCTCTTCTCCTTTGCCCCTTACAGCCTTCTACCCCCCATTCCCAAACATACTCACATCCATGATACCCACATGTGTTCTTTCATATTTTGATAGTTCTAGAAATAAAATGAAAGATATTATTAAGAACTCTGAATTTAAGCAAGTGGAGATGGTTCTTCAGTAAATGTTTCTAATGCTTGTAAGAAAACAGACCAGAACCCATAATCATTTATATCGCATATTTTGTCATTCAGTGAAGGCTAAGGAAACTGTGGCTTTTAAGTAAAATGCCAAAAAATTGGAGCATTTCTTGTCTGCTTGAGATTTCAATAGAGATGTAAAAAAACAAGTAGTTGTAGCTATTTTCCTGAGGGGTTTTAATAAGAAGAGCTGTGTTGTTTTCTTATCTTAGCCAATCAGTATGCATATACCGGGGTCCTTGAAAAAGTCTGCCATGCTCTCCTGGGCCCAGGGATGCTGCACCCTGTTGTGGGTGTGTATCTGTCTGGTGCTCCCAACATTTAAGGGTCTCACTTTTGGTGCGGTATACATACAAGCCTTGGGGAAGGCAGGCTCCTGATATGGTACTGAGATGGCCTCTCCCCATCCCAGATGTTGCCCTAGTGGTATGGGTCCACTCTTTGGGGTGCAGATGTAAATAGTGGATGACAGCTTAGGCCAGACTCCCCAGCTCCAGGAAAATTCTGGAACAGACCTAGAACATAAGCTTTTAGAGAAGAACACAAACAGGTTTGACAAACCGTTATTCCAGCCTATCCCAAAGCACTGTTGTGTTGCAGTTTTTCAATCCTAGAAATGTCTGTGTACTTTGAAGTAGCATGATCATGAGGACTTAGGACGTTCATGGTGTCTAGTAGTGAGATCTTGAAGTTGGCATAGAAAATCCAGGTTTGGGTACATTTAATGATTCTGTATAAATAGTTCTGCTTGCTCATATAGTTGTGAAAAATACATGAACATTTTTGGAGAAGACTGGATAACTTGAAAACTCTCCCAGTACAAGATATCTTAAAATAGTGGGGAGGATGGAGTAGGACAGGGCAAAGTAATGACAACTGACAAAGTTAAGAGGTGGGTGCACAGATGTTTGCTACTATAATCCTTGTTCTTTCAGTATGCTTAAAATATCCAGAATAAATAAACTGATTTTGTGAGAGCCTTTTCAAACTCATTCGTATTATAGTATGTGTCAGTACTTAATTCCTTTTTATGGCCAAATAATATTATTGCATGGATATGCCACATATAATTTATCTCTCCATCTGTTAATGGGTATTTGGGTTGTTTCTACTTTGGGGCAATTATTAGTAATGCTGCTTGCAACATCTGTTTATAAGTCTTTGGTAGGCACTTATTTTCAGTTCTACTGGGTATGTATCTAGGAGTGGAATTGATGGGTGATATGTTAACTCTATATGTAACCTTTTGAGAAGCTGTCAAACTGTTTTCCAAAGCAGTTGTACATTTTTCTGTTCCTACCAGCAGTGTATGAGGATTCCAACTTCCTACCATACTTACAGATGCTTGTTACTGTCCATCATTTTGTTTATAGCCAACCTAGCAGGTGTGAAGTGGTATCTAGCAGTGGTCTTGATTTACAGTTCTCTAATGAGTAATGTCATTGAGCATCTTCTCATGTGCTAATTGACCATTTATATATCTTCTTTGGAGAAATATCCATTCAAAAACTTTGCCTACTTTTTAATTGGTTATTTATCTTTTTATTTTTGAATCATAAATCTTCCTTATGTGTTGTGGTTCCTAGTGTCTTATCAGATAGATAATATATGGGTGCCTGGGTGGCTCAGTCAGTTAAGCATCTGCTTTCTGCTCAGTTCATGATCCCGGGGACCTGGAATCCCAGGGGCCTGCTTCTCCCTCTCCTTCTCCTGATCCCCTGCTTGTACTCTCTCTCTCTCTCTGATTAATAGATAAATAAGATTTTTTTTTTTTTAAGGTAAGGAAAAAAAGAGAAAAATCTAGATTTGGGGGAATTCTACAGGGCAAATGACCCAAGTTTTTAAACAAATAAATTAGAAGAAAAAGAGTGGGATGAGAGGCGCCTGGGCGGTTCAGTGGGTTAAGCCTCTGCCTTCCGCTCAGGTCATGATCTCAGCGTCCTGGGATCGAGCCCCACATCAGGCTCCCTGCTCAGTGCCGAGGCTGCTTCTCCCTGCCCCCCCGCCTCTGCCTGCCTTTGTGCCTACTTGTGATCTCTCTCTCTGTCAAATAAATAAATAAAATCTTAAAAAAAAAAGAGTGGAATGAGGAGTAAACTGCAGATTCAAAGAATTTTTAAATTGTCAAGGTGAAATTACTGTGTCCGTGAATGGACACTTGGAAGAAAAAGTAACAGAAATGCAAATAAAGGATTACTGTGAAAATCAGGATAATGGTTACCAATGGTGGAAGGGCTGTGACTGGCACAGGGCCCAGGGAAAGGCTTCTGGTATGGCTGGCAAAATTCTATTTGTTGAGCTGGATGTTGATTATAAGCATTCACCTTACCATAATTCATTAAGCCATATTTTGTAATGGCTCTCTCTATCAATTTTTTATTTTATAATTTTAAAAGGTTTTTTTTTTTTTTTTAAGAAAATAACCTAGGAGAACCTCATCAGAGCACTATGCCTCTGACAAGATAATTTCTTATGATTTATGATCTTTAAATTTCCTTACCGAACCTCTTTACTAAGTGACATCTGTATTCCCCACTGCATTAACATTAAGAAGATTATACTCTGTTCACTCTGAGGTACCAACGAGCTCTATAAAGGAGAAAAAAATTACTTTCCATTTTATCCTGCTGTCAGCCTGTGCATTTCATTTTCAGACGAATTTACTTTTGTATAGCTCACACGTCTTGAAATGTGCTCACAGAGACCTTGTGCTCAACCCTCTCTTTCCACTATTTCCAATAAAGCATGTCACTTTTTACATTTCTCTGTCTTGTGATGCTAGAATGTTCTGCTGAAGACTCCTGAAGATGACTGATTCCGGTCAACCCTCCTTAACACTCATTCCAGAGGACTGGGGCCCTGAGAAGGATGGAATTACCCACCAAAAGTCACAGAAGTAATTTGGAGCAAGACTGGGGCCAGAACTTTGATTTTCTAGTCCCGCAGCTCTGTTTCTCTTAAGAAAAAACCTACATCCGGATTAAGGCAGATTTTCTTTTTACCTGAGCTCTTCCCTTCTGAGCTGCCCATAATTTTCGCCTTTGTTAAGATTCATCTTTACTTGAAACAAGATGGGATCGGAGGGAGACAAGCTATAAGAGACTCTTAATCCCACAAAACACATTGAGGGTTGTAGGGGTTGGGGACATAGGGAGAGGGTGGCTGGGTTATGGATCTTGAGGAGGGTATGGCTATGGTGAGCTGTGAATTGTGTAAGACTGATGATTCGCAGACCTGTACCCCTGAAGCAAATAATACATTATATGTTAATAAAAATAATTTAAAAAAAAGATTCATCTTCACTGTGTACCCTCATGCCGGTCCCCCACCTTTCATCAAGGAACTTCTGCCTTTGAGAACGTGTTTTGGTGTTTGTTTGTTTGTTTTTAAGATTTTACTTATTTATTTGAGAGAGAGAGTGAGAGAGAGAGCATGAACAGGGGGAGGAGGAAGGGCAGAGGGAGAGGGAGGAGTAGAGTCCTCGCTGAGCAGGGATCCTAAGGAGGGGTTCAATCCCAGGACCCCAGGATCAAGACCTGAGCCGAATTGGCTGAGCCACCCAGGTGCCCCAAGCATGTGTTTTGTTAGTAATTTCAGTGCTGCATTCATGCATTCTTTTGATATACATTTTCATTGGGTTTTATAGCACTGAGAAGGAGAAAACATCTATTTGTGCGACTGACAGTATTACAGCATTATTAGTAAGAAATATGAGTACTGTAAGATGCATGAGTAATATGCAGTAAAAACTTGCTGGATGCTCTTAAAGGGAAATTCACATGCATTTGGGGATACAGGTAAACCTGTGTAACTAAAGGTTAAGTGTGACTTTTGGTGCCTCCACTCCTTTCAGTGGCCTTGGCCCGTTTGGCCCCTCCCCCTCATGTAGGGGTTCCTAAGCGCCTGTGCCCACACTGTGCAGTTGCTGTTCCCAAGGGCCAGTCCCCAAGGATGACAGGGACGTCCCATCCCAGTGCTTCCTTCTTTCCCCTGAAGATTTAATCTGATATAATTCTTTTTTTAAAAGATTTTATTTATTTATTTGACAGAGAGAGATCACAAGTAGGCAGAGCGGCAGGCAGAGAGAGAGGGAAGCAGGCTCCCCGCCTAGCAGAGGGCCCCACAGGGGGCTCGAGCCCATGACCCCAAGACCACTACCTGAGCCAAAGGCAGAGGTTTAACCCACTGAGCCATCCAGGTGCCCCAATCTGATGTAATTCTTAATTTTAAAAGCCTTTTTGGGGGGCACCTGGGTGGCTCAGTGGGTTAAAGCCTCTGCCTTCAACTCAGGTCATGATCCCAGGGTCCTGGGATCAAGCCCCGCATCAGGCTCCCTGCAGGGAGCCTGCTTCCCCCCCACCTCTGTCTGTCTCTCTGCCTACTTGTAATCTCCGTCTGTCAAATAAATAAAATCTTAAAAAAAAAAAAAAAAAGCCTTTTTGGGGGGAGTGTCTGAGTGGCTCAGTTGGTTAAGCATCTGCCTTTGGCTCGGGTCATGATTCCAGGGTGTTGGGATCGAGCCCCACGTGGGGCTTCTGCCTGCTTCTTCCTCTCCCTCTGCTGGTCCCTCTGCTTGTGCTTTCTTGTTCTCTGTCAAATAAATAAATAATTTAAAAAAACCAACCACACCAACTTTTTTTCTGGCTGTCAAAATACGTGCCTATTATAAAATCTTGAAAAATACAAAGATCCACTATTAACATACAACACGATTTTGTTTATCAGTGCCTGCCATTGTTTTCCTTCCACTCTGCTCTTTCCTTTTCTCACCTGTTCCCGTCTTTTACCAGTCCTCTCTCTGTCTCTCTCTATCTCTCTCCACAGACACACACACACACACACACACACACACACACACTCGTGCACAAAATCAGATAGAATTCTCAAAAAATACTCTTAAGTTTAATACTACGACATGATGATAAATATATATTTATATATATTTAGTCTTTACCCACCTTCCTTTCCTGGTGCACAGCTCCTAAAGCCCTTGAAATCTCCAAAATGTTAAGTGTCTTTTGTATGCTAATGAGATAGGAAGGTGGATGGAGGCCGATAACCAGGGGAATCAGAGGGTTAATGAGAGCTTGGGAACTTTCAGCCCCACACTTGGGAGGGGAGAGGGATTGGAGATGGAGCTAATCATCAATGGCTGTTGATTTTATCAGCCAGGCCTACATAATAGAGCTTCTGTAAAAATCTCTGAAGTATGGAGTTTGAAGAGTTTCCAAGTTGGTGGAGGTGCCAGAGGGGGGCCCACCCAGAAAGGGGCATGGAAATGCCATACTTGGCCCTGTGGGTCTCTTCCATTTGGCTATTTCTGAGTTCTTTTATTTACTTATTTATTTATTTATTTTAATAAATAAACTGGGAATCTACTAAATAAACCTTTCCTGAATTCTGTGAATCATTCTAACCAATTATCAAAAGGAATTGGAGGCACCTCCAATTTATACACAATTAGTCAGAAGCCCAGGTGACAAGCTGGACCGGCCATGGCCTTTGATGTTGGGGTGGAGTGCAGTCTTGTGGGACAGAACCCATAATCTGTAGGGTCTGTGCTAACTCCAGGTAGATAGCGTCAGAATAGAATTGAGTTGTTAGACACCCAGCTCGTCTTGGAAAACTGGTCTGTGTGGGAAAAAACCTTCATTTCTTCCTACAGATGTGACTTAAGCATTTGTACATTTGGATAAGTACTTTATTCTCAATTTGAGATAGTACTGTGACCATTGCTATGCCTGATTTTTTTCATGTTTTATTGTTACTCGCAGTTTGCTTATTTTTTTGCTATTTATTTATTTATTTATTTATTATTATTTATTTGCTAATATAGTCCTCCAACTATATTCTTGTTTGTTTAACCTTGTTTAATACTGCTATGTGTTCAGTTCATCTATGTGTGTGTGTGTGTGTGTGTGGTAAAAGACATATAATATGAAACTTAACCATGTTGACCATTTTAAGTGCACAATACAGCAGTGTTAGCTATATATCCACATTGTTATGCAACAGACCTCCAGAACTCTTTTACCTTGTAAAATTGAAACTCTGTACCAATTGAACAACCCTCTTTTCCTTCCATTTAACCCTTAGCCCCTGGTAACCACATTGCATTTTCTGTTCCTATAAGCGACCACTTTAGGTAACTCAGTGAAGTAGAATCATACCATGTTTGTCTTTTTGCACCTAGCTTATCCCATTTAGCCTAATTCTCTTCGGGACATTATGTTGTAGCATAACCATGTTGTAGCATAACATTATGTTGTAGCATTACCATGTTGTAGCATAACCAGGATTTCCTGCTTTTGTAAGGCTGAATCATGGTCCATTGTATGTGTATACTACATTTCATTGATCCAGTCATCTGTTGAGATGGACATTCAGGTGCTTCCACCTCTTGGCTACTGTGAATAATACTGCAGCGTACATGGGAGTGGACGTATCTCTGAGATCCTGGTTTTGATTCTTCTGGATATATCCCCAGGAATGGGAATTCTATATCATATGATCATTCTATCTTTAATTTTATGAGGAATCCTCCACTGTTTTTCATAGTGGTTGCACCATTTTAAATTCCCACCAAGAATGCACAAGGGTTCCAAGTTCTTCACAACTTCCTAGCACTTTTTTTCAGGGTTGTTATGTGTGTGTGTGTGTGTGTGTGTGTGTGTGGTTTTGTTTTGTTTTGTTTTTTTTTGAGAGTGGCCTTACTGAGAGGTGTAAGGTGTTATCTCATTGTGGTTTTGATTTGCATTTCCCTGATGATTAGTGATGTTGAGCACCTTTTCTTATGCTTGTTGGCCATTCATTTGTCTTTGTTAGAGAAAGATCTATTCAAGTCCTTTGCCCATATTTTAATTGGACTGTTTGATTTTCAGTCTTGAGTTTTAAGAGTCCTTTATATATTCTGGACATTAACCCCTTTTCACTCTACTTATTGTTTCCTTTGTTGCACAGAAGGTTTCCCCCCCAGCTTTACTGAGATATAACTGACATAATTTTGTGTAAGTTTGAGGTATACAATGTAATGATTTGATATATATATGTGATTACAAAAAGATTAACACAATAAGGTTAGTTGACATATTCATCACCATACAGTTACCATTTTTGTGTGTGATGAGAACTTTTAAAATGCTGTCATTATAACCTTCAAGTATACAGTGCAGTATCATTAACTATGGTCACCGTACTGTGCATTAGATCTTCAGAATTTATTCAGCTTAGAGCTGGAAGTACTCCTTGACTATTTTTACCCATCTCCTCCACCTCTTGCCACTGGCAACCACCAGTCTGTTCGCTGTTTCTATGAGTTGTTTTGTTTTGTCTTTAAGATCCCACATGTAAGTGAGATCATACAGTATTTGTCTCTCTGTCTGACTTACCTCACTTAGCATAATGTCCTCAATGTCCATCTGTGTTGTCACAAATAGCAGATTTTCTTCTTTTCGTGGCTGATTGGGTGTGTATAATCTCACAGTTTCTTTATCCATTTATATGTTGATCTGTTGATGGACACAGGTTATTTCTATGCCTGGTAATTGTAAATAATCCTGCAGGGAACATGGGGCTGCAGATTTTGCTCTGAAATAATGATTGGCTACACCAATTTACATTCCCACCAACAGTGCTCAAGGGTTCCCTTTTCTCCATATCCTCACCAGCATTTGCAATCTTTCATGTTTCTCATAATAGCCATCCTAATAGGCATGAGATGATATCTTGTGATTTCAATTTGCATTTCCCTTACGGTTTTGCTGTTGAGCACCTTTTCATGAAATGTTGGCTATTCGTGTATCTTCTTTGGAAAAATGTCTGTTTTTGTCCTTTGTTCATTTTGTAATCAGATCATTTGTGTTTTTTCTATTACATTATTTGTATATTAACCCCTTATCATATTTTTGGTCTGTGAATTTTTTCCCATTACATAGGTTGACTTTTCATTTTGTTGATTATTTCCCTTGCTGTGCAGAGACTTTTTAGTTTGATACAGTACCATTTGTTTGTTTTTACTTTTGTTGCTGGCACTTCAGGTGTCATATCTGGAAAATCATCATTAAGGCCAATGTCAAGGAGCTTTTCCCCCTATGTTTTCTTCTAGGAATGTTATGGTTCAGATCTTACATATAAGTCTTTAACCCATTTCAATTTAATTTTGAGTTGCATAATTTTTGTGAGTTACATACAATGTACCCTGCATTGAGGATTCTTGGCTCCCTCATCAAATATTTGTTTACTGTATATGCATGGATTTCTCCCTGGAATCTTGATTCCATTCCACTGGTTGTGTGTCTTTTTATGTGAGTGCCATAATTTTTTGATTACTATAGATTTGTAATACAGTTTGAAAGCAGGATGTACTTTGTGTGGCTCCATACTAACTTTAGGATTATAATTTCTATTTCTGTAAAATATGTCAGAATTTGATAGGGATTGCATTGAAATGGCTTGGTGTAATATGGAACTTTTTTTTTTTTTTAAAGATTTTATTTATTTGTTTGCCAGAGAAAGAGAGAATCTGAGCAGGGGGAGCAGCAGGCCGAGAGAGAAGCAGGCTTCCCGGAGAGCAGGGAGCCCAATACGGGACTTGATCCTAGGACACTAGGATCACAACCCGATCCAAAGGCAGATGCTTAACTGAATGTGCAACCCAGGCATCCCTAGCGTGGATATTTTAATAATATTAATTCCAGTGATCCCTGAACATAGGATATTTTTCCATTTATTTGTGTCTTTTTCAGTTTCTTTAATCAATGTCTTATAGTTTGCAGGTTAGAGGTCTTTCCCTTTTTTGGTTGATTCCCAAGTATTTTATTGTTTTTGTTGCTATGGAGAATGGGGATTATCTTATTTATTTTCAGGTAGTTTGTTGTTAGTATATAAAAGCACAACTGATTTGGGTATGTTGATTTTATATCCTGCTGCTTTATTGACTTTGCTTATAGGTTCTAACAGCCTTCTGGTGGAGTCTTTAGGGTTTTCTATATATGAGATCATGTATTCTGCAGAGACACTCCGTGATGAACATCTCAGAGAAGCGGGTTCATCTGTTCTCCAGATGAGATTCAAATGTTGTGTATGGGGCGGGGGGGGGGGGGATGATGAGAGGACAGATTAGAGGAGGAATAAAATAAGATTTTCCTGTAGGAAAGCCCACACTTAAGCATATATATCCATTATGGAGAAATTTCATCCTGTTTCATAGTTGTAGCATCTCAAACTGCCATTTCATTGCTCTTGCAGGGAAAAAATAACAAAGGTGATCCCCTTCCTCTGCATGTCCATTTTGTCACTTCTGATTATTAACCAAGTAGGATTACTCTAAGTAGAGCTAATTTCAGCACTTTTCAGTGATTACTTAGTTTACTTCCTGCAGCCTTTCTAATCTCAATGGCCTTAAATAATCCTGCTATAACAAAAAAGAACACACTGGAAGCCAAACTCCTCACCTAACTTCTGCATCAGCATGTCCACTACCTACCTGCTCCTGATATTTGATTCTGCAGCATCAACTAGCCCCCTTCTTTATGCAAGTACCAGCCGATCACTTAAAGACTCTTTAGATTCTAGACTTCTAGAGTATAACCAAATTTGATAGAATCAAATTTGATTAACTAGTAGATAGAATCTAAATTTCAGTTTTCCCCCCAAAAGGGCATCCATACAGTTTTAAGCATATCTGTTATTCTACTTAGCACTTACAGGAAGTTTTAGAGCATTAAAAAAAACTGCAAGTTTTTGGGTACAACATTACGCTGGAGTTACAGCACAAAAAGCACACCACTAATAGTAGTGACCGTGTGACAGTCACCATCCCTGCAACCTTCCCAGGTCACCTCTATACACAGCCTTAATTAATCGGGGACTGGAGTAAGAGCTCCTTTCTTGTATCACAGGTCCCATCACAACACAGACTAAGTGTGGCTCACTAACAACTTGCATTATGAACACATATTCTCCTATGAAGAATTTCATGCAAATCACTTTTGGCCAATTGAATTTAAATTTAAATTAGCTGCTGAAGTCCAAATTAAATATGACCTGGTTGGGTCAATGACTTTTCTGATTTCCATGGCATCTCAGCCACAGAAAGCTTTGCTGATAAAGTCTAATGCTCAAGAAGAATCTTTACCCCAAGAAGGTCTTGCTTTGATATGAATTTTCACCAAGACTTTAATGGCATTTCCATCAGGTAGTAAATGCTGACACAAAGAGTTGGACTCCTTCAGGTGCTGGAAATGTCCCCATCTAGATCTGGGCACAGAGCTATACTATAAAATGTGTCCCGTTTTGTTTCTCTTTTATCTGTATTCTCATTTTATTTTTTTAAATTTTTTTTAAGATTTTATTTATTTATTTGACAGAGAGATAGATCACAAATAGGCAGAGAGGCAGGCAGAGAGAGGGGGAAGCATTCTCCCCGCTAATCAGAGAGCCCTATGCGGGTCTTGATCCCAGGACCCAGAGATCATGACCTGAGCTGAAGGAGACGCTTTAACCCACTGAGCCACCCAGGCGCCCTCATTTTTTTTTTAAGATGTATTTATTTATTTTAGAGAGAGAGTGCAGGGGGAGGGGGAGAGGAAGAGAAAGACTCCCCGCCCAGCATGGAACCTGATGCAGGGTTCAGTCCCAGGACCCTGAGATAATGACCTGAGCTGAAATCAAGAGTCAGATGCTAAGCTGACTGAGCCACCCAGGCACCCTGTTCTCTCATTTTAGATTATTTATTTATTTATTTATTTATTTATTTATTTATTTTGGCCAGAGCATTTTAGGGTTGACATCTTATTATCTCACTGTAAACACTTTATTGTACATCCCTAAGAAATAAAGATTTAAAAGAAACTACATAAGCACAATGCCATTTTATTCCAGAAAAAAATTAACAGTGGGGAAAAAAAAGTTTTTTACTATGTGTCACTGATACTTCAACTTATAAGGAGAGAGAGAAAAACAGATAAACAGGGACCAAACTGGGAGGGTGGGATAGGAGGAGACAGAAGGGGAATGGTGAATGGGTAGGGGGAAGGTGAGGAAGAGGAGGGCTCTGCTGTGTACAGCTGCTTGGTCTTGGCCTCTGAGCCTCACTTTCCTAAGTGGAAGATGAGTTCCTACTGCTTAGGGTTGCCCTGGAGATTAAATGAGACCATGCAGGATAGCACTTGGCCTAGTACCTGTTGTAGATTTCAATAAATGGTAGCTATTATTATTAATTATATCTGTCCTTCATTGTTTTAGAAAAAAATTAAGAAATTATAACCACCCTTCTCAATTTATATTCTCCTAGAGCCACGTTTATAAAAACAAAAGCCTTTTGGCGAATGTATCTGCTGGCACATAGGGAGAAGAAAGCAGGACATTGTCTCTTCCCTTGCCTCCCTGAGCCACACACACACAGGTCTTTTGACCTTGTACAGCTGTGCTGGAAGACAGAGCTGTGGGGCCCAGGGCAGTGGAATGCATTGCCAGGCACTGTTCGATGAGACTAGCTCTTTGCTGCCTTCTTATCCAGCAGCTGCCTGCATTCAGTGGGGAATCTGTCCTATCAGTAACCCAGGGGCTCAGATGATGGCTGGATTAATAAGCTAATATTTATGAAAATGTTTTTTTAAAAAGATTCTGTTTATTATTTATTTGACAGAGAGAGAGAGAGAGAGAGAGAGAGAGAGAGAATACAAGCAGGGGGAGTGGCAGGCAGAAGGAGAGGAAGAGGGAGAAGAAGTAGGCTTCCCGCTGAGCAAGGACCTTGATATGGGACTCAATCCCAGGACCCTGGGATCATGACCTGAGCCGAAGGCAGAGACTTAACCGAATGAGCCACCCAGGTGTCCCTTTATGAAACCTTCTTAACTAGCACAGTAAGAATCAAGACATCAGACTCTACAGCCAGTCCAACTTGCCACTTACATGTCATGGCTCTTGGGGTGAGTTGCTTGACCTCTTCGGGCCTGTGTTTTTACCTCTTTAAAATAAAGCTAATAATGGCACATACTTCATGGATTATTATAAGAAATAAATGAGTCAATTATACATTAAGTATCTGACACTATATACCATGTTTGTCATTATTATTTTCTCTACACTAGGCCCTGTGGTGATGGGGGGGGATACAAAAGTACAAATGTACTTTTAATCATTGTTTTTAAAGATTTTATTTATTTAAGAGAGAGAAAGAATGAGCGGGGGAAGGGGCAGAGAGAGAAGCAGACCCCTGATGAGCAGGGAGCTCAATGCAGGCCTCAATCCCAGGACTCCAGAATCCTCACCTGAGCCAAAGGCAGATGCTTAACCAACTGAGCCACCCAGGTGCCCCACTTTTAATGATTTTTTGAAGGAATTTATTTTCATGAAACTGTTAGAGAACAGTAGATAGCAAGTTTAAGAATGTCTACCATATATGTAAATGCCAAGAAAATTCCAGTTGTTTTGTTGAATAGTATAAAGATCAAATGGAACTTTTCAGGGAAAGCGTGTTTGGTGTTTGACAGAAAGGACCAGTTGATTTCACTTCATGTTAATTTAGAGATCTTTGTTCTACTGGTCTATAAAATGAAGAAGTGATTTAGTCTACCCAATTTTTAAATAGGTTTTGAGGAAAATACTTGAAGCAGGCATATATCTACCCATTCTTGCAAAACTTTCCCTCAAATATATATGTAAGGGAAAGTGTTTTATATGTGCCTACATATGCAAGTACCTTGATCTTCATCAGATATTAGGCATAGAGATGATAGTTTCTGAGAAAGAAAAGGATTCCTTTTTTTTTTTTTTTAACTCATTTAGTCCCTCATAGTGATGATGATAGGGACATATGGAATGCAAATGAAGTATTAGATAAAGGTCCTATCATTGATGAGCTAAAGTCTCCCTGGCAGGGCAGAACTAATTGAGCCTCTGCCTAGATAACATAAAAACAGTACTTTGAAACCTATATTTTAATATTAATTTATTAGTTAATTAATGTGTCAAAATGTTGATTGGCTTTCTCTGCCTAAAATCCTAATTTCTTAGCCTGGCTCCAACCTACCTCTCCAGCTTCATTTCTGTTTGCTCCCTGTCCTCAGGCCCCCAGCTTACAACTAAAGACTATGCCATACTTTCCATGCTCTGTACTTTGTATTTTCTAGTCCCATCTTCTAGAATGACTTTATCTCCATTTTCTCTTCCTAATGAACTCATATTTATTATTTTAAGAGCTTCCATATTGTCATCTTCTCTGCTCAAACTTGCTTGCTTCCAGGTGGAGGACACTGGTCTGAGCTCCCACAAAATGGCATTCAAACCCCCTTGGCAGTATTTATTGGCTTGTTACAGTTTGGGTTTGTTTTTTGTTTTTTTTTTTAACATGTCACCTTCTGCTCAGTGGCAGGAGCCACCCTGGGATCTCTAGCACCAAGCACAGTGTAAGGGAGAATTATGGAAACTCAATAAATATATGTTGAGGAATGGAAAAAGCAATGGGTGGTATATGAAATAGGAGCTAAAAATAAGCCCACAGAGAATGAGTTTTAGGAGAATAGAAATGGAAAGGATAGAAATGTAAAGAACATGAAAGCTCTCTGTTACAGGATGGATTATGTCTCCCCTCTGGCTCAAATTCATATGTTGAAGTCCAAATCCCCAGTATCTCAGAATGTGACTGTATTTGGAGAAAGAGGTCATTAAGTTAAAGTGAAGTCATTAGGATGGGCCCTGATCCAATATGATGAGTGTCCTTCTAAGAAAAAGGGATTAAAACATAGGCACACACAGAAGGCAGGCACCTAGTCTTTAGGCGTAAAGAGAATATAGCCCATCTACACCCCAAGGAGAGAGGCCTCAGAAGAAACCAACCCGCTGACCCCTTGATCTTGAACTTCTAGCCTCTAGAACTGTGAGAAAATAGATTTCTGTTGCTTAAGTCCCCCAGTTTGTGATTAATACCAGTTAATAGAAATCATTCCCATCTTTCATCTTCCATCTGCTAGACCCCGGGAGTTATTTTTTCTCTACACTCAACTTTTCTTTGTATATGAAAATGTGAACCATTCCGCCATTGGAGTTGGTGGGGATCATGACAGATTTTTTGGTTTCCTGTACCTCCTCTCACTTCACTTGAGCTGGTGTGCCACAGAGACCAGCCCTGTTGGTGGATCAGTTAGCAGTTGATCAGTCAGCTAGTGACATTCACAGAACAACCACCACATTGTGTTTCAGTGGGTCTAAGAACCAACAATTCAATAATTGTTCGTTCCCAACATGGACTCCACTGGTGCTGGGGCCTGTGGAGTTGGCTCTCACTCCGGAGCAAACTTCACAAACAAGTTCAAGGTGAGGACCATATCCACTTTACAGAGATTCCGCACTGCAGGTATAAAACCAAGGACCTGCTAAAAGAAATGGGGATAGTAGGTAATCTTGTACAGAACAAGACAACAAAAGAAAAATCTTGTTCCTAAATTCATTACAGATTCCAGATAAAGTGGATCAGGTGCATTTGAACAAATGTGGGAATGTGAATTCAAAAGGTAACCATGTGCTAATGTCTGTGGACCCTTCTGAACATTTGAAGAATTGACTGATAAGATTTTAGTTGCATTTCCTCTCTGAAAACTATATTTCTGGGAACCTTCAGATTAGGCACAAACATGAAGGGAAGATAAAGGGAGAAAAAGGGGGAAAGGGAGGGACTTTACACTTGCCAGAGTAGTGGAGGGAATAAATGGAGCTTTTACAACTCTATCAGGGGAAGGAAATACTAGAAATTAAAACAGATATATTAAGTAAAGGAAGAGAATGAAATGGGAGATCACAAAATGGCTGGGTGCTCAGATGCTCCTTTGAAGTGTTTCTTTCACAACAAAACGTTCTAAGGCCCTGGCTCTCTGTTCAGTCCCAGTTCCCTAAATAACGCCAGCAAAAATGTCCTATGTGCATAGCAACAATGACAGCTGGACCCAGGGAGAGGAGCGTTCGTAATCAAACTGCCACTGTGTAGTTCCAAGAAGCCAGGAACATGGTTTACCAAACTGGAAAAAACCAACCAACCAACCAACATAAGGCCCTAGTAAGGAATGAAAGCAAAAGTAAATGCACTAGCTTTTGATTTAAGTAAGCTGACTCTCTTGGAAAAAACAAAAAACAAGTGATATTGTTCTGTGTTTCTGGAAATTCATAGAGAAAAATCATCCTCTTACCAAAGGTCCTTCAGTGCAGACTCCAACATTTTTATATTAAATATATCTGAATTTCACATGAGAAATAGAAAAGCTCAGTGATAATCTCTATATCGTTTTTCCTTTACTTTCAAAATTTTATTGAAGCTGTATATGTACATGGTGTTAAAAAAAATCAGTGAGTAGGGAAGAGGAAACTCTTATAGTCATTTCTGAGTTGGACCTTTCTGTGGTAACTCTTATAATTCTAAATGGGATGCATTGGTTGTTCATTGACTGAAAGATTAATATATCAATTCAGGTGGTATCTTTTGGTATGAAAGAGGGTCATTTGCATTCTCCTTAGTTCTCTCATTTTTAACAACTGCTATGTTCATTCCTTCCATTGGTTCCCTTTGCACCTTTGTTTGTACCTAGACTGAAACCTCAATTTCTTGTTCCTTCAATGTTGAATTTGACCCCTCGGTGAGATGTCGCCTGTTGATATGTTACCTCAGTTAATCATTCTGGATGCTTGGGGTGTGAGGTGCTGCCTCTCCGTTAGGCACACTGTCAACGGGGAGTCTGCCTTTGGGGCAGGACCTGCTGAATCTAGGGACTTGCTTCCTGGTGAGTTTGCGAAGACACTTACCCTTTGAGAGGGAAGTCTTCCTCCATGGTTCATTTGATTTCTCTTTAGAAGAACCCTTCTTTTGGAGCCCGGGAGTAAATGCTGGCTCCTTTCCAGTAACACACAGGACTAGGGGAGACATGTGCTGTGGCTCTGTAGGCAGACTTCCAATTTGTTCCTGCTTTTTAGCACCTTTCCTTGTTCTTACTCTGTAAGCCTACTGGCCCCATGCCCAGAGCTTCCCTGGGGTTTTGCCAGAAAGACTGGCTCCCACTCCCCATGCCCTCCTTCCCTCCCTGTGAGTATTCTGGGCTGCAGTTTACTCCACTCAGGTGTTTGAGTTTTTTTGGTTTTTTTTTAGGTTTTTTTTTAAAGATTTTATTTATTTATTTGAGAGAGAGAGAGCACGACCAGGGGAGGGCGGAGGAGCAGAGGGAGAGGGAGTAGCAGACTTCCCGCTGAGCGGGGAGTCCCACTCAGAACTCAATCCCAGAACCCTGGGAACATGACCTAAGCCAAAGGCAGATGCTTGGCTGGCTGAGCCACCCAGGCGCCCCTGCTCCAGCCCATTTTAAGCAACAACACGCTTGCGTTTGCTCTGTCTTCCAGAAATGCTTAAAATCTCTGTCCCGCCAATGACAGTCCCCTCTTCAGTACATATACACGGTACACTTGTCCTGAGTCAGCCATATTGAATCGGAGTTAAAAACCTGTTCTTGAAAAACAGAGCTTACACTACACACACCCTTTACAGAGCCTCTTTCCCCCATTTAGCCATATGTTTTGAAGTATTTCCTACACACTATTATCTTTTTAAATGTGTGCATAGTATTCCATTATATGGCTAAACTGTAATTTACTTAATCAGCAAGCACCCCAATACCAGGCATTTAGGTTGCTTATAAATTTTACTATAGTAAATTAATCTGCAGTGAATATCTTTGTTAGTATCATCTGCAAACATCACTGACCATTTCCTGGGAAGACGTGTCTAGAAGTGAAATCACTACATCAAAGGGTTGTGCATTTGTAAGGTTTTAGATACACATTGCCATAGTACTTTACAGAAAATTCATATCAAATTTCACTCTCATTCGACCTGAGTACTACTTTTCTTCCAACCATGGATGTTATTATACTTTTAAACTCACAAATTTGGATGGGCAAAACTGCCTTGTTTCCTGACTGTGTGGTTACTATGTAATTCCAGCTATAGGAGAATAATGGCATTCAGTTTCTTTCCTGTACTGGGGGCCCACAGAGGAAGTGGGGGGGGGGAGTCAAAATTGGAACATATAGAATCAATGCAGCCATGTTCTCCTGCTGGCTAAGGCTGCTTCTCCCCGACCCCCTCAGTTCTTTCAGGCTTGAGAGAATTGGTCAAAGAGAGGGAAAGGAAGGGAGGAAGATAGGTCTAGATCAGACTTCATTCTCCTTTATCTGGTGGCATCTACAGGAATAAGGGAAAAGTGAGAATGAACCTGAGGATTGGACTGCATCTTAGGGCCAGAACTGATGGAACTAGATCCTAACTCACTTAAGATTGACATAAGGCTGGGACACCTGGGTGGCTCAGTTGGTTGAGCGGCTGCCTTCGGCTCAGGTCATGATCCCAGCGTCCTCGGATCGAGTCCCGCATTGGGCTCCTTGCACGGCGGGGAGCCTGCTTCTCCCTCTGCCTCTGCCTGTGCTCGCTCTCTCTCTCTGACAAATAAATAAATAAAATCTTAAAAAAAAAAAAAAGATTGACATAAGGCTGTGGATCAACTCCACACTCTTGGAACTTTCTGGACTTTTAGGGATTAAGTGTTTCCCTTGAAATGCATTTGTTACCCCCTGATCTGGCCTTAAACTTTGCTAAGACCAAAAAGATGGTGGGAGAGAAGCAGGGTTTGGGGATAAATTTCCTATTTTTCATTCATCAAGCCTTTACTGAGTTCCTTCCACGTGCTAAACATTGTGCTAGATCCTGGCAACACAGAAATGAAATAAACACATCCTTGCTGTTGAGGTGCTTAAAAGCTATTTAAGGAATAAATATTTAATGTATGATAATACAGTGATAATTTTATAGCCCATAAAGAAAATTACACATAGGAAGGGCATATCTTCCCAGTTAATAACCATCTTCAGCTTAGGATGGGAAGAACTGAGTAAGAACTGCACACCGAGGCTTCTGGACCTCTGCTAAAGACCAAATACATTTGTATTATCTGTGATTATAATGTAATTCTTGACTCCTTTATTAATAAGAACAAGAAAAGAGATTAGGGAAAAAAATTCTAATTCTAACAGAATAAATTATAATATCTTCCATCATTTCCACTTTTATTGATAGTATTTTAATTCAGGCACCCATTATTTTTATCCCTCTAAAAGGGATCCTTACATGGGGCTGTATCAAATCTTATCAATTTTTTCCTCTATCATTTGTGCTTTATTTGTCTTATTCAAAATCCTTTTTCCACAACCTCACTGTTATGTATATTCCACTTCTAGAAGTCTTATTCAAGTTCCAGTTTTGAACATTTAGTTATGTGTCCATTTGGCTAGAATTATTTTTATTTATGGTATGATTATTTCTCCTAAGTTCTAATGCCATCTGACCATGTCCTAACTTATCAAATAAACATGGGTCCATTTTGGATTCTCCATTTATTCAGTTGGTCTAATCATCTCTTTCTATTACCATACTGTTTTATTACTACAACTTTATTACAGGTCTTCATTTCAAATATGGCAAGCCATACTCAATGCTTTTTCAAAATTATCTTTGGTCCTTAACTTTCCACATCCATTTTAAGAGCCTGCAAACTTCCTCAGAATATCCTGTTGGCCTTTTGATTGAAGTTGCACTGAATTTTAGATTATTTGGGAGGAAATTGCCCTCTGTGTGATATTAAGTCCTCCCATTCAGGAACATTGTAAATCTTACTGTTTTTTGGTCTTTTAAATTTAGACTATTGTTATCTGTGAGTAACGACAGCTGTCTCTTCCTTTTCAGTTTTTATGTCTTTTTCTCCCCCTCTTTTTCTCTTATTCTACTGGCTAGATAACTTTTATAATTTTGAAAAGAAGTGGCAATAAGTTATCTTTGCTATTTTCTTTAAAGGGAAAACTCCAGGGCACCTGGATGGCTCAGTGGGTTAAAGCCTCTGCCTTCGGCTCAGGTCATGATCCCAGGACCCTGCGATCAAGCCCCTCATTGGGCTCTCTGCTCAGGAGGGAGCCTGCTTCCTCCTCTCTCTCTCTGCCTGCCTCTCTGCCTACTTGTGATCTCTCTGTCAAATAAATAAATAAAATCTTTAAAAAAAAATAAAGGGAAAACTCCTAATATTTTATCTTTAAATACGATATTTGCACTAGGTTTTTGATAGATGCCTTATATAAAATTCGCCAACATTACTTGTGTTCCTAACTTGTGTTCGCTAACAGTTTTTATGGAGAAATCAGTGTTCAAATATTTCTGCTGCATTTAATGAACCATACTCCCCCCCCATCACTTAATGAGGTGAATTACATATAAATTTCCCAATATGAAGCTTTTATTACAACTCCTACTTGGTCATATCTTTTTTTTTTTTTACTGAATTATCGTTGGCATGCGATGTTATGTTAATTCACATGCACAGCCTAGTGATTCTGTGAGCCTATGCGTGATGCTCTGCTTACCACAAGTGTAGGTCCCATCTGTCACCACACAACACTATCACAATAATGATAGCTTTTTAAAATACATTTTTGAAATTTATTTTCCAATATCTTATTTCTGCTCTTTTGCCTCCTTGTCCCTAATCCAGACTGACTCATGATTTTACCATGTGTACTGTCCTATTTGAAATTGTTATTAAGATTTTATAAGATTTATCCAATTAGTGGAGGAGCATTCTCACCTTTTCCATTTTCTAGATCATTTTTTATACAGATTTTATTTATTTTTATTTGAGAGAGAGAGTGTGCGCACTTGGGTGAGGGTAGGGAGAAGCTCAGTGGAGAGCCCCTCGCAGAGCTCAGTCCCAGGACCTTGAGATCAAGACCTGCGCCAAAGGCAGAGGCTTAACCAACCGAGCCGCCCAGGCTCCCCCTCTTTAGATCATTCTGAATTACTTAAGGGTTATTGTCCTTGAAGACTTGCTAAGTGATAGTTCTTGGGTCTCATATTACTTAGCAGTGACAGAGCAGATGGCTGGTTGCACTTTCTCCTTGGACTCCAGGACACTCTTTAAAGTAGCAGCATTTCTACCTTTCTGTATTCCTTTCCACTGTGCCTTCTTGCAGGCCCCCGACCAACTTCATGGCAGGACACCAGTGAAGATAGGTTGGCTTCTCTTCTGGCACTACAGACAAAGCCATATGGTTTGGCCAAAACATCTTCTACCCCCAAAGAAAACCTCCCCAGAACTTGCCAGATCAGTTGGCTACTTGGCTCTTGTTGCTGCCACAGCACTTCTTACCTCTGCAGCACCTACCATGCTGTGTTATAATTAACTGTACACATGTCTTATCTCCAACCAGTATGTCAGCGTCAGCACACTGTCTTAGCCATCTTTGCAGTCTCCATGCCTGGCATAGCACCAGGCACCAAAAAAGACAGCCGATGTTTGTTGAATAAAAGAACTGAACGTTCTGATGAGTTGAACACAAATAGCTCATTACAGATCTAACGTGTGGTTTGCTTCCTACCAGTTTCTAACCAGGATGTTCCACTACCACCTCGCCAGAGATGAATTTATCCCATAAAAAGGCATCGATTTTGGAGTCCTTACTTATTCTCTTGGTCTGATTGTCTGTGCTGTTGTGACCATACCGTTTTAATTACTGCTGCTTTATTGTAAGTCTCAGTCCTACACTCTGTTTTCTCACTTGTGATCTGCAGTCTCTCCCAGTTCCTTGTCTCCTTGGGGTGGGGCCCTAGACTCTCTCTGCTAGGTGTTCAGTGTCTAGTTGTAGTATCTGATCTTGGCTGCTCTTCCTGCCAGTCCTGACCCATGCATTTACTTCCTTATGCTGTTTCTGCTGCTCTGGGGCTCAGGTCTCCTCTTTATGGTTCAGATAGCCTTGAATGCTTTCTAGAATTCTGCTGTTTTATAGCTAGTTCATTCTGACAGCTATCGCTTAACTGGGTGGGCTACTAACTGTAATGACATACAAGCAACGAAGTCTGACTTCCGGGAGGCCTGGGTGCCTGGGGACGGCATCTCCCAGGAAGCAGGCAGGACAGATGCTGTCTCTGAGGTCCTTCTGGTTCTCTTCCCTAATGTGTTCCCAGAACACTCCTGCAGAGGTCGTCTGGACAACGTCCATTTTAAGTTTTAGTTTTGTAAGCCAATTTGTGCATATATCCAAACATTTTTACCTCAGTTATTGAATAATTTAGGCAAAAGTTATTTTGGTTCAAACCATTGTTAATGGTGATGTCAACTCTTTTTTTTTTTATTTATTTTTTAAAATTTTTTGATTTTTTTTAATTTCTTTTCAGCGTAACAGTATTCATTGTTTTTGCACCACACCCAGTGCTCCATGCAATACGTGCCCTCCCTAAAACCCACCACCAGGCTCCCCTAACCTCCCCCCCGCCCCCCGCAACTTCAAAACCCCTCAGGTGGTTTTTCAGAGTCCATAGTCTCTCATGGTTCACCTCCCCTTCCAATTTCCCTCAACTCCCTTCTCCTCTCCATCTCCCTTTTAAATGAATGTTTAATAAGTTACTTTTGTAAAGTAACCCTGTTGTCTTTTTACATAAAATAAGAAAATAAAGCAAGTTATATAAACACCAGCTCAAGGATGGAGGATTCGTTGTAAGTTTGCAAAGCATTCTCTGTGGTTATGGGTTTGATCTTTCATGCAGATGGCTTGAGTCATGAAAACGTCTTCTATGTGTCTGAATGTGGAAGAATAACTTAAATTCTCACAGGGCTCACTTGAGAAGTGCACAGTTGATATGCGTCAAATGTAGACTTTGGTTAGGTTTTCTGATTCAGACGTGCTACAAGACTAGCATGGTTTCCAGAAATAGCTTTTGGACTGGAATAGCTTTTGAACTGCTAGTCTGTTCCTTGAAAGTCTACAAAAGGATGATTGTCGTTCCTTTTTCTGGTGGTCTGTCGAATCTGATAATGAATTTTCCTCATTGCTCCCTCAGTGTTGGAACTGACTAGAAACTAATACGTGATGATATGGAAGGCAATTTGTGTGTGTGTGTGTGTGTGTGTGTGTGTCTTTATGTAGCAAGTCAGTGCTTTACCGCAACCCAGGAATATAGTGCTTTTACCTCAGGAGACCATGTAGTAAACAGAAAAGAAGGAACAGCACACGGGGGGTCTGGCGCCTCCCTCCAGTGCCCCTCTCCTGGTGCATCAGGCTGTGGGCTGGCGGCTACATTGCTTCAAGAACACTGCTATGTCAGTCACATTTTTATGTTTTAGATTCACCTGATTTCTCCCATTTTTGCTTTTTGCTTTTGGGGAAGCCGCCCCAGATTAGATAAATGCTGCTTAGTTTGCTTTGACAGGTTGGGTCCTGGAGCCTGACTGAGAAATTTCTAGAGACATTCTCTCAGGGGAGAAAAGAGACCATGTAGGACAAATGGAAAAGGAAACAATCATGAAGGTCCTTGTGGTATGCATTTTCGATATGGTAAACATCAATAAGTACATTTTTAAAAAGACACTTGAGTGTTTTCCTCATTAGCAAAATACCACCGAGCAACAAACTTAATTTCAAATGTGAGTTGGGTTGATCCAGTACCTCTCCTAGTAGTGATCATGGTACTGGTCACAAGAAACTATAAATTCCCTGAGCATAGAATCATTACCAAATACACGTCAGATGTATCCCATTCATTCTGTCATGGCTCACAGCCTTCAGTGGGCACCTGGGGGCTTATAAATGGCAGATGGCTGGGCCCAGCCCCCAGGGGTTGGAAGTCGGGGTGGGGCCTGGGCATTTGCATTTTCAACAAATCGGTATTGATGCTGGTGCAACTGCCTTGGGGAACATATCTTGACAAGCACTGTGTTTGCCTGTTTCTTGAGAGGAGGGGCCACACTATGGTTTTACCCATCTCTAGCCCCTGGCCTAGTGCCCAGCACATTAATTACCTCTTGGTAACTGGCAATACAGCAACATTACAGAGAACTTTTATTTGGGACTCAGTCCGGCATTAAGAACGTTACAAGGACTCTCATCTAATTCTCACAGCTGCATCACGGAGATACCATCCTATATCCCCATTTTACAGAGAGAACCATAGAGCCTTGGGGAGAGAAGTTAAGTCTCTAGCCTATAGTCACATGACCAGTGTGTGGTAGGGCCAGGAAAGATGTTTGGGCGGTTGAATTGAAACATTAAGAGACCTGGGTAAGGTTCTCTTTTTTGTGTGATCATTTTCAAGCTCTTATCAAATCCCTGACAGAAATAAACCCAGAACTATTTTAAAAGAAGAAAATTCTACACAAATCCAACAGAAAATCTTTCAAGTTGATATTGAGAAAAAAATATTGACCAAACTTGCCTGTGTAAATACTCAGTTTTTTTTTTCTCAAAGCAGCTGCTAGACATTTTCTCATGGACCCAGACATCTAGGAAATCACTTTGGTGGGGCATTTATTAGAACCTCTTCTAAAGACTCCTTTTGCTCCATCTCCCGTGAACATCATGATAACCTTTGCTTGGTGTGAGCAGCTGTCACTAGAAAAACGTCCTTCAAAAGCACCCGATGAGTCACTCAGAAAAACAGAACCCGGGGGCGCCTGGGTGGCTCAGTGGGTTAAAGCCTCTGCCTTTGGCTCAGGTCATGGTCCCAGGGTCCTGGGATAGAGCCCCGCATTGGGCTCTCTGCTCAGCAGGGGGCCTGCTTCCCACCCCCCCTCTCTGCCTGCCTCTCTGCCTACTTGTGATTTCTCTCTCTGTCAAATAAATAAATAAAATCTTAAAATTAAAAAAAAAAAAAAAGAAAAACAGAACCCCTTTGCAAGGTTTTCCCAGTCTGTGCCTTCTCATTCAGCCAAGAATCTGAACCTGTCGCTGTGCGGGGTCTTATCTCCGGTCTTCCCCATAAACAGTTCTCCTGAGAGCTGAACCACCACCAACTGGTCAGAGCTGGGGAAGGCGACCTCAAAAGCCCAAGACAGCTGGACAGGCTTGCAAGACAGATGAACTACCTCTCTGTGTCCCTAGAAGAATGCCCTGAGAAAATGTCCTGCTGGTAAATACCAGGGTGTTTAGACAGAATTCCTGTTAGCATGACGAGTATGGATCAAATGCTGAAGTTCTCTTCAAACAGCTTACTTATTCCCTCCTCCAACATAGCATCTAGAAACAATCACCAAATGGCCCCTTGTTCTGTTGATTTGTTTATTCCAGCTGTCTTCACTGGGAAACCGATCAGATCCAACCCTGCTGGGATCTGTAGCTGGCACTAAGGCAGTTGGGAACGCCAGCCTCCGTCTTTTCCTCCCTACCCACAAACTCCTGGGATTCTGTCTGTTCCTCCTTTGTAAAAGTCAGGCTTCTGCTTTCCACTGTTTAATTTCCTAGTTAATGATTGTCAAGAAATTGGTGTGTGACGGCAAGGACACGCTGCAGAATGCAAAAGGCTTCTTGTCTTTGCAGACAACCTCTCTGGGTGAGTCGCCTAGGTTACTCACTTTGGTCCTGTTGTTATTTAGACTCTGGGAAGATTTATGGCCTAAGTGGTCTTCCTTGCCTTTGTCCCTAGTATGCAGAGAAGCAATAGCAGGCTCAAGGAAAGTAAATGAAGTTTATGTGTGTGTTCTACGAGTAGAACACAGCCTCTGGGGTCAGATTGGACATAGACTCTGGCTCTGCCGTTCTCTAATTACTATATTGTTCTCTGCCTCAGTTTCCTCACCTGTAAAATGGAGATCGTAGTAGTGCTCAGTTCTTAGGGTTCCACGAGGAGTGTTAATGCTTATGGAGTGCTTAGACAGATTCTGACCTAAATACTCCGTAAATGTTTGTTATTGTTACTACAAATGTTTAAAATTAGAATCAAAGTACCAGATTAAAAAAAACCACGTGCATATTTAAGAGCTGAAGGGACTGCCCAGCTCCCCTGCTCTGGAAGCCTTGCCCACTGGGCATTTAGAGTTTAATAGGAGAGACAGGACCAAACCTGTAATGAGAGAAAATTCACTGAGTTCTACCTATAGATGGGAATTAGGTACTGCCCCATCCTGAAACAATGAGTGACACTGACCGTGGGAAACTTCCTGGGGCTAAAAACTGCAAGATAACACTTGATAAAGAGGAAGTAGGCGGTAATAGACGGTAGGAGTCGTCTACTGCCCCTGGCTCCCCCCCCCCCCCTTTTTAAATTTGGGTTTTTTTTTTTTTTAATTTTTAAAAAATTACAAAAGCAATGAAGGCCCCCCTGGGAATGTTTAAAACAGAAAATAAGTCACTTAAAACTCCTCCACCCAGAGATAACTATTGTTAATTCCTTAACAAATTTCCTGTTTCGGGCTTTTGAGATAACCGGGGCAAAGTGGTTATGGGAAAGGAAGGCCGCGGTGCCGGTGCCGGTGCCGGGTGCCGGTGCGGCTGAGATGCTTTCCCCTGGGTGGACCGGGATGCGCCTGGGGCTCGGGCTCCTGGGCGGGCAGGTGGGCGGGGCCACAGCAGCGCGCCGGCTCGGAGGGGAGGGAAGTGTCAGAATTGTCACCAATTATAACCAAACTCCTTTGCCGAGCACACCGTGTTGAGGCGTTGTCATCTAAGCATCAAATCACCAGTACAGTCTCCAAAGCAAGAATTTACTGAGCTCTTAGAAAATAGCCGATGATAGACTGGTCTTTGGTTTTTAAGAAATTGGGGAGGAGGGTTAAATTTTTGTTTTGGGTTTTTTAAAATCTATGCTGCAGCAGAATCTCTTTCTCGTTTCCCACCTATAAGCTTAGGAGGACCATGACCACTTGTTTCTCTAAGTTGCAGACCACCAGGAGGGGCAGGTTGTGGAAAGCCCTCTCAGGATCCGGTCTAGACCAGCAGCCCCTATTTAGGTTTGAAATAACAGAAACATGAGGGGGTAGGAAATGCTGGCCCTCCCTTTCCAGTGCAAGCGGCAGGATATCTGATCTCCCTTTCTTAGGCTGTGCTCTTTCATAGACTGTGATGAAAATGGCAGTCCTGGGAGTGGATTGTTCAAAATCTAACAATATTGGGCACTCAACCCCCTCAAAAGTTTATTTAAAACCGTTTGACTAAACTTTCCAAGTTTCATTTGGTTGTATTCTATTGTATACATCGTACTTTTGTCCCTGAAAACAAACAAGAGAGTGTTTACACCAGTTTTTGCCTTTTTATTTGCATCTTTTTATAATCACTGGTTGGCCCATTTTGTTAGTTTCTAACATTCTGTACAGACTTGTCTAAATGTTTGCAGTGGAACCAGATGTTACTAGAATGTTATCAGTATTTTTTTTCCCTGTCTCATCCCAGCCTGTCTGCCCAGATTTGTGAGAGTGGGTCCCTCACTGGGGCCAAGGATCCAAAAGGAGCTGAAACTCACAGGGCAAGAAAGGGTGGAGACAAAGAGGAGGTCTTAGAGGATCTCTCCATCCTCTGCCACAAGTGACTCCACTGTCTCCTTCCTCCTCCCTTCCTGTATCCACTGTAAGGCTCACAGTTTTTGCTCATAACTTAAGCGGGCACAGCATGTAGAGGTGGCCACAAAGGCATTGACTCTGGGGCTGGTGTTTGATGGCTCAGAATCTACTTCTTCTGGAATATTTAAGAGGAGTTTGTAGGCTGCAGATGAGGGAACTGCTTCCTCCAACAGAAGTGGGGAGAGACAGGACCCTTGATGCAGAGTAAGAAAGCACCCTCTCATTCCTAACGAAAGAATCCTCATTGCTTTGGGGAAAGAAAATTGGAAGGAACGTTTGGAGCCTCAGGATCCAGGGAAGGGGCAGAGAGGGGAGATAGGAGTGAAAGGAAGAATGATTTCTTTGTTGAACAGAAGCTGGTGAGTGATCAGGTTAGGAAAGGACATCTGAGGTGCACAGCAAGTGTCTCCTTTTCATTTCTCTGTCAGCCCAGGGAGTGAATGCAAATGAACCCTGGAGGGCGGCACATGGAGAAACCGACTTGCTCCCACACTTTGTAATGGTTACCAGTTAGACATCTATAAGGTTTAAGGTCCTTCGGGCTGAATTAATAATCAGGGAATTTTTTCCTCATATATGGCCAAGATCTTCAAGATTCAAGGGATGGGATTTTTTCCTGCTGGGAGTAGGAAGGGAAAGAGGTCATTTTGGCCATGTGGAACAAGGAGGAAGGCAGAAGTGCTTTGGGCAACCCAAGGGAAAGGTGCCAGAAGACATGGGAAACCCAACACTCTTCTTGAAAATAAGAGATGCTCAATAAATATCTGGTCATTTAATTGGCAGAGTCAATAAAGGATGAATAAGAGGTGAAATCACCATGTGAAATCCACACTCCAGAGTGTGGATTTCACATGGTCCCTTTTCCCAGAGAGGAATGTCCCTGCAGCTGGGAGCAACTGTCAGGTCCTGCTTCGAGGCCTACCCTGTGGTTCCTGGAGAGGCAGGGATAGAGCTGGTGCCCTGTCTCAAGCAGATGAGAGCCTTGTATCTTCCCCTCTGACCCAGCCTGGAAATGACAAGAGGACCACCCCCAGGTCTATTCTAAGATCCCACTGCAATTCTGCTCCCTTCTCTGCCCTCTTGTGCTGCAGGCACCGCCTTGAGGGATGAGACAGTGGGGGGCGGGTCAGGAGGGCCCTGAGGAGGTCAGGAGTCTTTGCTGCTGTAATACGGGTTTGGAAGAGGCATCTAGAGATGGATGGAGCCTGGGGCCTATGAAACCCTTTGTCACAGCATTAAATTAACTAGAAACAGAGGGGCTTGAGGTCAGATCTTGTTCTCATGACTGTCATGCTCTAAGCAGCTGGGGAAACCGACAGATTACTCCCCTGTGAATGCTGGATTTGAGTCATTTTCTAAAGCTGGTGACAGTTAGTGTTCATTCTGGAGTTTCTCTGGACAGGAACAGGAGAAAGGGGGCAAAAAATAGACATATTATTTTCATTATTAACTTGGCAGCTCTTTGCTAATTTGTACCACGAAGCTTTTCTTTCTCTCTCTCTCGGATTATAGTAGGAAGACCAGAGATTATGAAGCCAAACAGAAATGGGTTGAAATGCCAGTACTTCCACTATCTCACTTGTGGCCTTGGGGAAATCCCCAGTTCCAGGGTCTGTAAAGTTAGTAATGCTTACTTCATTGCGTTGTTTGACGATTTAATTAAATAATACGAAAATCACAGTAGAAATGCTAGTCAGTCATGGCAGGTAAGGGGGACCCTTGAGAATGTTCCATAACAGAGTTATTTACAAAGGTGGAGGGTAGCCTCCCCGGGGCCAGTAACAGTGGGCACACCATCTCCAGGCCAGAGGAGGGACCTGAGAGGTCATTGCCAGAACCTGCAGGCAGAAAGGGCTGCCTTGTAGGTGCTATGACCTTTAGTCAAGGGCAGCCAGCCCACAATGCCTCCAGCCTGATCTCACCCCTCCTCTCCCTCCCTCCTTATAGTGTGGGCTGTGCTCCCACCTTGTAAACCCAACTAGAAGCCCAAGAGCATGGGAGCCCCTGGACGTAGTCCATATAGGCCAGCCATTAGGGACACAGTTGGCTGGAGAAGGGGAAACTATAGGGTGAACCCAAGAAGGAAACAGAAGATCTACAGCCCAGGAAAGGCTCAAGAGATGAAAGCCATTGTGACAAGTCAATTCAAGTTCAGTATAGATCCCTTTATACCCGTTTTCCAAAAAAGCATTAGTCAATCCCTGCACATAAAGGATGTGCCAACCAGTGTTTGCTGAACAGTAATCAGGTTCCGGAAAGGGCATAAAATATTGACTCGTGAGCAAATACAACATTTGCGTTGAATGTAATGTTAAAGCATGGTGATTTAAACTGCATATCACAGATGGAGATAAAAAAGAAAAGCATCAAGTCTGTCATGGCTGTATTCATTCCTTCCTCTTCGTTCTGAGTTGAGTTCGCATCCAAGTACTTCTTCCTCTCTTGGCAAAATGACAGTGTAATTAACTAACAGCACTTAAATAAATGACTGTAAATTGCTTTGTAGTCAGCGGGCTAACCCCTGCTGCACAGGGTCTCTGGTGTCTGGGATTCTCTTTGAAGTTGTAGGGGAGGCTCTGAATAGAGGGAACCTCTAACTTATCAGTTGCAAACTCTAGGGTCCCAGGATGTCGGGATGTCAGGAGAATAAATTGCCCCTCAGCAGGCAATACAGCAGGGGTCCATTCCAGGCGGGTAGCCTTGCCCATAGAATCGGACTCCTCAACGGTGGATCGGCAATTCTCCCATGCTCTGGGGAGTGATCTACATATGTGCCCTTGTTGGGCTCTGGAGAGGAAATGACATCCAGGGCCTGTTCTGACCTCTGCCTCTGCCTGTTCTGTTCCCTGGGAACTTATCTAACCTGCTCTGTAATGATTTCAAAATATTCTAAGGCATCGACTTAAATTGATTCTGACGTCAATGCTTGGTCCGATCTTCCAGGTTTCTGAGTAGCTGTCTGAAGAGAGGGAGAAAGCAGAGCAAACAGGAGCGTCCCTAGGGAGCAGCTCAGGTCTCAGGTAGCTTATGACCTATGAGCTTGTTCTTCCCTGTTCCAAACTAAGGTTTTACAAACTAGCTGGTCCCAGGCCCAGGAATCCGCATTCTTAAATCTCCCCATTGATGTGGATATACAGTCTTGTTTTAGAAACAGGATCCCTGGGAGTGAGAGAAGGGGGGGGGAATATATATATATATATATATATATATATATATATATATTCATATTCAAGTAGGATTTAGGCATCAAAATGTCCTACCTCACAAGAACCTGCTTACTTCCCACTACAAACATGAACTAAAGGCTAGCCTTTAGTTTACCTTATTTCTGGAATGATTAATTTTGTGCTTACCTTTCCCAGACAATGACGTTTTACTACATGTTGATCTTTAAAACCTGGTAGGAAAACAAGTGATTTAAACACTTTTTTACTTTTTCTGCCAGCCAAGAGCAAATAATATTATTCTTCTTTTAAAAAAATATTTTATTTAATTAATTATTTATTTTCAAAGATTTTATTTATTTATTTGACAGACAGAGATCACAAGCAGGCAGAGAGGCAGACAGAGAGAAGGGGGAGGACCCGAGCCAAAGGCAGAGGCTTAACCCACTGAGCCTCCCAGGTGCCCCTTATTTATTTATTTGAGACAGAGAGAGCACAAGCAGGAAGGAGGGGCAGAGGGAGAGGGAGAAGCAGACTCCCTGCTGAGCAAGAAGCCCGATGCGGGGCTCGATCCCAGGACCCCGGGATCATGACCTGAACCGAAGGCAGACGCTTAACCAACTGAGCCACCCAGGCACCCCTAAATCATATTCTTTATTTAGGATAATGAATAAGTGGTTACGGTAGAGTTTCAATAGCACAACCATCTAATGTGACTTAACACTAGGGGGGCAGTGACCTTCTTTTGTGTAACCCCGAGGCCCCCGCCATCCATCTGAGACCCTCTAGTGACCATTTATGTTATTTTTAAAAGGCGACTTCCAGGAGCACCTGGGTGGCTCAGTGGGTTGAGCCTCTGCTTTTGGCTCAGGTCATGGTCTCAGGGTCCTGGGATCGAGCCCCGCATTGGGCTCTCTGCTCGGCAGGGAGCTTGCTTCCCCCTCTCTCTCTGCCTGCCTCTCTGCCTACTTATGATCTCTGTCAAATAAATAAATAAAATCTTAAAAAAAAAAAAAAAGGTGACTTCTGCACAGCAGGACTGACATCCAAGGTCCTAGTGGGGCCAACAGAAGAGAGAGGCCATCTGGTGCAGGGTCCACTCGGCAGAGCCCACACTAAAATGCGGAGGTCAGAAGACCATCCAATGATCAAAGAATTTAGTGAGAAATCTGCCCTTGTGGGAGGGAGGGGAAGGGCGGGAACGAGAATCCAGCCTGACTGTAATCTTTAAATAACCACGATTGATCCTTTAAACCTTCTGTTTTAGGATTTAAAAACAAACAAACAAACAAAAAACAAGAAAAAAAAAACCCTGCTAAAAACAGAAATTGGGACTGGTCTGGAGAGATGTTGAGGGTGTGACAGACCAGCCATTCGCTGGAGCCCTAAGCAAATTAGAAACTTTCATTTAGCAAGTGCTGGTTTGTTCTGCTGAACAGCCACCTGTTTGATTCCCCTGATATTTGCTGACGTTCAGTGACATGAACAGTGAATGGTCTGTGGCTGGGACAGAGGGAAGAGCTAGTGGCTTCTGATCCCTGCGATTTCCGGCTGTTTGGCTCCATAGACTCAGTGTGCCCAAAGGCTGTGTGCTGGATATTTAGCATTCAGGACTTACAACACATTTTTGTCAGGTGGGACTCCTAGGAATTAAGCACAGTCCCACCTGAATCCTGGTTGGGAATGACACTGTCTGTGTCCCCCTCCTCGGGACTGCAGACCGTTGGTAGCTCTGGGACCAACGTGGTGGGTTAATAATCCCATGACCCAGGGCACCTGGGTAGCTCAGAGGGTTAAGCGTCTGCCTTCAGCTCAGGTCATGATCTCAGGGTCCTGGGATCAAGTCCCACATCGGGTTCCCTGCTCAGCCTCGAGCCTGCTTCTCCCTCTCCCTCTGCTGCTGCCCCTGCGTGGGCTCTCTTTGTGTCTGTCTTTCTCTCTGTCAAATAAATAAAATCTTAAAAAAAAAAAAAAGTCCTGTGCCTCTGGGCCAAAAGGTCAGGACCCTAGAGTCCTAGCCTCTGGTTCCTTGTGCTGCTTCCTGATGATCCTTTGTCTTTTCCTGATGCAGAAAGTCACCTCCGCCTCCCCAGCATTTTAGGAAAGAGCTAAGAGGTGGGTGAGGTGGCCTGGAGGCTGCCGCACCCCACCCTTTCCTTCAGGATGTTTTCTTTCTGCCCAGTGTGGCAGTGAATCCTCAGGCTGACCTCATCCTCTGTTTTAGGGCCTGTCATTGCTGGAGGCATGTTCGCACTGAGCTCCCTCTGTGCCCAGCGCCTTGTGTAAGGGAATCATGCCAGGGAAATAAGTCCTCTAAGTGCCCAGGAGTCCACACTGCAGAGCCAGTGGCTGATGCAATAGAGGGTGGCTTTGCACAAGCAGGGTAATGGTTCTGGTGACTAAGTGAACAGAGCCCAGACCTTAGGTAGTCAAGAGGAAAAATCCTGCCAGTAGACAGTATGAGCCAATACAAACACCTACCTATAACTGGGTTAAAAAGGAGACTGCTTAGCACACATGAACTGATCCACTGTCCCAGGGTCCAGCTGGAAGGAGAGAAAGCATGTACAGAGAAGGGACAGAATGAGAAAAGGTCAGGGATAAAGGCAAAAGTAAAGCTGAGAATTCTAGAAACACATGGAAGGAATAGTAACTTTTCTGATTGCCCTGCTACATTTCAACTCATCGTTGGGTGTCAAGAGAATAAGGGGGCTTATCGGACAAATTAATCATTCCAAATCCATGTTCCCTAAACAGTTAAGTGGATACTTCCCCGTGTTGATAGCGAGCTCAGGGTTTCACCGTGTGTTCAGGATAATACCCACCACATTTGAAGAAGTCACCACTTTTCATGTGGTTGAGAAGACAGAAATCAACAGAACCTATAAACGTACTGATGTCTTGGACTTAAGTAAAGGCCTCTTCAAATTTGGACTACTTTTTACATTCTTTACTTTTTTTCTCTATAAGCTTTACATATGTAATTAAGGAGATGGGGCTTTGCGCAGGTGAACGGGCTGGAAAGAAAGCTGGGGTAAGCTCTGGAGCAATGTGCTATCTTGCTTCCTCCCGATTCACACGTTTGTCTCCATTTGAGTCCCCGTATGCTCAGAAATAAAACCCATCCTAAAAGACAAGGATTTTTCAGTGAGCAAATCCGTAAGATTTTCACATACGCTTGAAAGTAATCCAGAAAAGGAACTGCATTTGAAAAGAATGCTTTGAGTAGAGCCTGCATTATTCAAGTCCACATAGGGACTGCTTTAAAAAGACCAACGTCTTTGTGGGTTTTTAAGTTCTCCTGCACTTACTTTCAATAAAAAAGAGTAGAAGTCATACCATGTTCTGGGCATACGTTGTCCATGTCGGGTCAAAGAGCCCTCTTTCCTCTTCCCAGAATGCTTCGTGGATTCCTGCAGAGGCCCGTGTCCCTCCTCTCCAAGGACCCCTGAGGCATGAACTAGCTCCAAACCATCTCTGCTTACCTGACTGGGACACGGGACCATCTCCCTTCCTAGACAGAGAGCACCTGGAAGGCATGGGTCTTGTCTCATTCACCTGAGCATCCTGGGTCTGGAAAGAGCTCAAGATCAAGATATGTCAGAGAGAGGGATTTTGTGCTACTTCCAGAAATCCAGGAGGTGAAGTTTGGATGCAGAAATGCTGGGATTTACAGGCCATTCCAGCAGCTTATGAGAACGTGTATTTTGCTCTATGGAAGACCACTTATTTGAAATGGGAAATATAACAAAATCCAGGGTGAACACAGCTTTTGTAGAGCCATATTAGTTATTTTAATAGAGTGTTGGCTTTTTAACACTTCTCTGAGGATTTGGAAGTTTTGCTGAAAAACAGGGGCCCCAGTTGTGGAGACTGGCTGTCTTGGGATAGTGTAACACTTCCAGGTGCGGGGAGCTGGGGTGAGAGAGGACAAGGAAATGAGGAGGCTGGACCACTATATAACCGCCTAAAATAAGGGAAATCAGAGTAGAGAAGGAAGCTGTCCCAGCACACACAGTGGTCCATCCCTTCCTTATAATAGCTCTGATTTGGGTCAAGGTGGCAATGTGCCCAGAATTAAACTGCGCACGTTCCCAGACTCCCTTGCTGCTAGGGTTGGCCAGGTGACACAGTTTAGCCAATGAGGTGCAAGAAGGGTCACTGGGCAGGGCTTCCAGGGAAGCTCTAAGTAGGAATAACTTAGAACTACTATTTTGACCTTTGCTCTTTGCCCTTCTTCGTGGAGCGCATTGTTCCGAGGTGGGAATCATTTTGCCACTGTAAGGATGAAAACCACATGCCAAGTGTGACCTAAAAGAAATACAGAAAGAGGCTGAAACCAAATGACATCATGAAGTTGCCATGTCAGCCTTGGGTGGTTTATCTCCAAATTTCCGGTGATGGGAGAGAAATAGATGTGTCTTTGGTTAAGCCCCCATACCTGGTGTTCAGTTCCTCACGGCTGTCCAAATGCAGTCCTGATTTATGCTGGGCTATACCGAAAGGACAGGGGGGCCGAGTTCCAGTTCTGCCTCTGGGCTTTATTGATGAGTTTGCGACCTCAGGCTGTCATTTCCCCGAATGTGGAACTGGTGGTGAAATCGCTGGCTTGACATCTCACAGGCCATGTTAAAGACCAAAAATTATTTGAAAACATGTCAAAGGCATAGAGTTTTATATAGAGTTTTAACTAATACCTTTACTAATAAGGTACAAAAAGAGATTAATGTGATGAGGCCAGGCTTGGAAGACATTAACAAAATGTAGTATTTGGAATTCAAAGTCTAGGAAAAGAAACTTCAGGCTTCAAGCAATTCCCATAAAGGGAAACTTCTTAGAAGCCAGGGCCAGATTCTTTTATTTTTATTCCCTCTGTCATGACTCTGCCATTCACAAAGTAGGCACTGTGCTCGCTTCGGCAGCACATACACAAAGTAGGCACTAATAATTGTCAGAGGCAGAAATGGGCACTTGCCACTGCTGGAAGGCAGGACAAATCTAGGACTTGCCTGAAGGAGAGGAGACGCCCTGGCAGGATGTCCTGGGAAAGGAGGTGGGCTGGAGGCAGAGGAAGAAATTGCTAAAGGGCTGAGGGTTAGGGACTGACAACAGAACCTCTATAGGTTCTTGAGCAGGAAAGGGAAGACATAAAGGAGATGATGTTCTAGAACTGCAATCTGACAAAAGGTAACCCGTTCCCAGAAGAGAGCAGAGAAAGGGGAAAAGCCAGAAGGGGAACAGTGCCAGTAGCATTTGCATGTGGATTCACAGCTTACAGAACTGTGTTAGGTGAAATGTAAACCATAACAGGGAAGAAAAGCTTATGGTTGGACATATGGTAGCTTGGTTATGATGCTGAGATCTAGGGAAAGTCACTGATGGACCCAAACCATGCTCTGTGTTCTTTTGCCCTGTTTAGGGCCTCAGTTCTTGGAACAGGCATCTGTTTTCATCTAGAGATTTAGTGAGATTCACACTAGACCCCAGTTTTATCAAACAATCCTTGTACCTGGGTCCATCTTTTGGTCATTAGCCAAGCACTAGAGTCAGAAACCTTGCCTCTGATCCCCAGCCCTGTGGCAAGTGCCCAGCAGCCCTGCCAAGTTCCCTGACGTTCCCTGCTGGCCTGAATCTAAGAACACTTCTAGCTCTGGGAGGCCCCATCACAGTCCATCTGCCTTGTCTGTCTGCCCAAGAGCTATGAAAGGGGCTGTTTCACCCTACGTGAGAGGAGAAGGTATTTAGAAGCTCCAAGGAGGTCAGAGAGGGATCTAAGAAGCAGAGAGGGCTCTGGTCCCAATTCTTATTTGTTTGGCTTAGGGTAGAGTTGAGTCATGGCTTCCCTCAACGTCGCACATAGGTTCCCATGGCTCGTAAATTGCTACATTGAGGCATGTAGATAAACAAAGAGAGCTAGTGGGATCATGAAAGACTTAACGTTGGGACAAGGAGGACATAGCATACATGGGTGTTATCACTGAAGCAAAGGAGGGAAGCCAATGTTGATGGGCTCCCACACATCCCAATGGACAGGTGGATCCAGCAGCAAGTATAACTGAGAGACACAGGTACCTTAAGACTGTGAAGCCTCTGAGGACCAGATGGCAGCACAAAGTTCAACCACATGCTGAAACTTGCCCTATGCCCAGATGCTGCACAGGGAATGGGAAAGAGAAACTTGAAAGATTGACAGTTTGCCCCAAGGAGACTGAGTTAACCTGGTAGAGCCTATTAAAACCACAGTAACTGTGCTACACCCTTTTTTCCCCTCTAAGTGGAGATAGCAGCTCTTAGGACATTTGAGATCAATTCTAGGAAATAAGGTGCTATTTCTATATGTCTGCAACGTTGCACGTAAATTTCAACACCAGCACCTACAGCTTCAGAAGGGTTCGTCTCCATGGGTGCAGGGAATAAGGAGTTAAAAAAGGAAACAGATACTCCTACTGAGGTGGGATAGGTGCTAGATATCCCTGAAGGTCAGGGGAGAAAAGCAGGTCATGCAGGTACAATATAATAGCCAGGGCTAAGCAGTAGGCCCTAGGTAGACCAAAAGGCGTCCTAGGGTTCCATCACAGGTGGGAAGGTGGAGACGCTGAGCAGAGAGCTGCAGAGAGCTGCAGCGACTTGAGCGATTGGCTGGGGCTTGGGGCCACAGAACTGGGGCAGACAATCATTCCAGGGCCACACAAAGGAAAACAGCAAGAGGAAGCAGAGGTTTGGGCTGAAAGACATAAGAATATATCTTTTTTTTTTTTTAAATTTTTAAAATTTTTTTTTATAAGAATATATCTTACGTATATTATATATGTAAGCCAGGGGCGTAAGAGTATATCTTACATATATTATGTATAAGATATATATATATATCTTATATCTCGTATGAATGTGGCCTCCAGGAGAGGCTACAGCCCAGCTTTGGACTAGACAGACAGCACACACCGACTGGGTGTGTACACTAGAGCTGCTTGGTTTTCCTGGTCTAGGAGGTGGCTGTTTCCAGAACCTGGTGTAAGACTGATTCCACACACTTTCCAGGGGCACGTGAAATTTGTGGTGGCCTGCAGGAAACAGAGTGGGTAAGGAGAGGTACCAGATGGTCCACAAATGGTCCAAGGGGAAGTAGAGAGGTAAAACGGTGCTTGGATAGGACCCTGCCTGGCAAAATAAGCAAAGAGAACTTCGGAAACTGTGTGACCGGTTGCAGCTTCAGGCCCGATGACTACCCCTCACGGACGTGAGGACCCCTGGGCCTTTATCCAAGGAGTGAGTAGGCTGACAGGGCCTGCTGAAGTGATTATGTTGGTCTTGAGGCCTAGCCAAGCCATGAATACCCAAGTGTCCAGTCGCCTTCCCAGTGAGGAGTACCGCTGTGACCTCCTCAGGGACCTGGTATGCAACTCAGGGGACAGATGAGCGCTGAGGCCCACTTCTGGCTGTGATTTATCACTGAAGGAGTTGGGGTAACACCTGCTGCGTGGAGGCTGCAACGATACCCAGAGTGGCATGTCTCTTTCTGGCAGCCTAGATCAGCACAGGGATCCCACTGGAAAATGCTTCCAGAAAAGAGGAGATGAGATGGTTTTTAGTGGGGAAAGAGTAAAGGAACTGACGGATATGCCAGAGACCAGAGACCATTCTGAGAGACCCCTGGCGTAAGGACCACTGGCCTCTATGAGAAAGGAAACACTACAGACCTTTTCCCAGAAAAGCAAGAACACTCATTCATGTGCACGAATATCAGCGGGGTTAGGAACATTCTGTCAGGATCTTCACTCACCAAGAGACTGTTCTTGAGCAAGACAGTGAGCTAGTCCAAACTTTTCCACCTCACGTTGCCATTACAGATAGACCAAGAAGGGGCAGGAAAGAGGCTCAGATTTTCACCCAAGGTTCATGAGAAGTTAGATATGACATTACCTTTTGAGCTGAAGGTGACATTGGCAAGCTGCAGGAAACCTGGGTCTTTGAGTTAGAGAAGTAAACCCTGGATGTGGAGTTGCGCTGCTGAGGCTGTGGGTCATAGTCTTCGCCCCGGGACTCGTTCATGCTAAGACCTTGGCTGGTCACTTGACCTCTCTGGGTCTTAGGCTCCTCACCTGAAAGAGGAGGCTACTCTCTCATTTATTGGGTCCTTGTCAGGTGTCATTGAGATGACATAGATGACGGTGAAACTTTGGTAATATGTAATGTTCTGTGGAAAATGTAAATGACATCACCCAAGTCACCTGCTAGCTTGTGACACCCCAGGACAGGCCTTGGTCCTTCTGAGCCCAGCAGTGTTTCCTACCTCCATCCTTGTTCCTCAGACAGCCAGAGGAGGAACCCTGTGCTTCCTAATTGAAACTCACTGTTCTAGCCATTTGTAGTGCCAACATGGCCTCCTGAGCCTATAAAGTACAAAGCCTCGGTTCAGTGGCTTTATGAGCCTCAGGATAACTTTCCTCATTGTTATGTGTTGAATTGTGTCCCCTAAAAGCTCACATATGGAAGCCCTAACCTCCAGAACCTCAGAATGTGACCTTATTTGGAAATAGGTCATTGCAGATGTAATAAGATAAGGTCATTAGGGTGGGCCCTCCTCCAGTATGACTGGTATCCATATAAAAAGGGAAGATTTGGACATAGAGATAGACACACCGAGAAGGAAGAGGATATAAACAGACACAGGGAGATGGCCATCTATAAGCCAAGGAGAGAGGCCAGGAACAGATGCTCCTGTCATGGTCCTCAGAAGGGACCAACCCTGCCAATACCTCGTTCTGATCTTAGACACCTGACCTCCAGACTGGGAGAAAACAAATTTCTGTTCAAAATTCTAGCCATTCAGTTTATGGTTCTTTGTAATGGCAACCTTAGCAAACGACTACGCTCACTATCACATGATAAAAGGGGAGCAGTGGAAGCTACTTTCCTTTGTTGCCTTTCTTTCCCTCAGATTTATAATAATTGGCTAGGAAACAGCACATCTACCTTAAAGGCATATGTATTTTCAGTGGAGGCTTAAAGTCCATGTATCCTGAAATCCTATTGGTTCAAGGTTAAAATAATCTCCTACATTAGGAGTTCAGTTCCTTTTACAAAAGACCATCACTCAAGATTGTAAATTACACGCTGTGCTTCACTTTCCCACTTTCGCTGTAATGTCAGATAAAACTCCTTTTCCCCAACCAGGAGCTTTTTGCTTAATCCTGAGAATTACTGCAGGATAAAGGGAACATAATGAAATGCTAAGGGTATTTACTGAGGGTAAATACTCCCGAGTTTAGGAGCTTCTGGAGTGATTCCTTTGCCTGACCAAGACAAGCTCATTTTTCTCACAAAAGTTTGCAAACCTAGCACAATCTGAAAGACAATGGGGACAGCGTTACTTCTTTTTAGATAAATCTTTTGATCTCCTGAAAACAATGTGTTCAGTTTCCTGAGCCAAATTAAGAAGTTCTGGGTTGCTTTAAAAAGCAGTCAGCCTCAGAAGCTGTGCAGGGAGCATTCAGCTCAGCTGGGCTGCTGTGTGGGAGAGAAGTTTTCCTAAGCAGATTATTAACAGGAAATTATTTGTCTGAGGTTCCAAATGGTCTTTCACTGCCAGTCCACAAATATGCCTTATTTTTAAATAAACGATCCTGGGCAGAAATAACTAGGATACTCAGAAAATTCATGAGATAAATTCTAATTCTAGACCTCCCAAAGCTAAGTTGACGGGCTCGGCTTTGGATAGTGTCCACCAGTGTTGTTGACCTCTGAGTCCACTGGGCTTGGACAGAGAGCCCTCAGCACAAGGCTGGTGCCCAGTAGGTCCAAATATATTGGTTTAAGAAGCGCTGGATGGATTTAGGTGCAACAAATCCATGTTAGCTGATGGAAATTGGATGGAATTTGTTTCGCTATCTATGAGGGATGCAGTCATGGGGCGCAGACAAGTTTGCACACCTTGTCATTGCCACGTGAACCTGGCAAAATTACCTAGTCTCCTTGGGCTTCAGTTTCCTCATCTGTAACTTAGCTTCTAAGTCTTCTTTAACCTTAAAAAAGTCAGGGCAGAGACTTTCCCTGTGTCATGGGAGGAGTGCCAGATGGCTATGACTGAAATGACAAGACATGGGTTCTAGTTCCAGCTTTGCCGCTAGTGAGCCCAGAGGCCTCCCTCAAGTCACAAAATGTTTCTGTGCCTCAGTTTCCTCTTTGGTAAAATTAGGAGGATTTCTGTGAGAAATTAATTCTATAATAGGAAATACCTTTTACTAATAGGATTTTAGAGGGGCGCCTACTAGCTCAGTCCATTAAGCGTCTGCTTTCAGCTCAGGTCATGATCCCAGGGTCCTAGGATCAAGCTCAAGTAGGGCTCTCTGCTCAATGGGGAGCCTGCTTCTCCCTTTGCTTGCTGCTCCCCTGCTTGTTCACATGCTCTCTCTCTCTCTCTCTCTGTCAAATAAATAAATCTTAAAAAAGGAGAAAAGGCTTATAGAATGTAATGTGTATTATGAGTTTTAAGACTAGAGTGGGGTTTTTGGAATAAGGCCTCTTTAAAATTCAGCTTAAGTATTATCAGGAAGGAATATTAAGTGATAATAATATTCTCAAGAAGTAATGTTAAGTATTATCAAGAAGTGCTTGTACTCTCAGACTTTTGTTTGAGAATTTTTTGTGCCTCATCAGAGAGGGGGTCCTTGGACCCAGAAGGGTCACAGAGGCGGGTGACTAACGGTTATATTTTATACAGTCTGACAGTCGCTGATGTGACCTCCTGCCTGTTGCTACTGTGTGTTCTTGAAATTTTATTCTGTTCCTTTTGGACTTGATCAGATGTCCAGCGGTGAGAGTGAAAGTGTTGCTGAATAACTGACAAATTGTTTCCCACAAGAGTTGTACCAATTCTACACTTCCTCTAGAACCAGTGTAGCATGTCAGTTTTCCCATAACCAGGCCTGCATTGACTATTGTCATTAGGCTGAATTTTGCTATTGAATAAAATAACTACCACACTGTTCTTTTAAGGGGCTTTTCTTCCTCCTCCTCCTCCTTCTTCTTCCTCCTCCTCCTCTTCTTCTCCTCCTCCTCCTCCTCCTCCTCCTCCTCCTTCTTTTTCTCCTCCTCCTCCTCTTCCTCCTCCTCCTCCTCCTCCTTCTCCTTCCTCTTCTTTTGTCTGTATTTTTGAAGATTTTATTTATTTATTGAGACAGAGAGAGAGTGCGTGAGCATGAATGGGGGCAGTGGCAGAGGGAGAGAGAAGCAAACTCCCTGCTGAGCAGGGAGCGCAATGGGGGAATCAATCCCAAGACCCTGAGATCATAACCTGAGCCAAAGGCAGATGCTTAACTGACTAAACCACCCAGGCACCCCTGGGGACATTCCTTTAATAAATAACAAGGTTGAATATAAGTTTTTCTTTTTATTTTTTTAAAGATTTTATTTATTTGATGGAAAGATATAGTGAGAGACAGCACAAATAGTGAGAGGATCAGGCAGAGGGAAGGGGAGAAGACGACGCCCCACTGAGCGGGAATCCTGACAGTGGCTTGATTCTAGGACCCTGGGATCATGACCTGAGCCAGAGGCAGATGCTCAATGACTAAGCCACTCAGGCGCCCCTAAACCTATTTTTGAGAGGGGCACCTTTCAGCCCACAACAAGACTTAAAAAGAAAATATGGGCAGAATGTTCTTCTGATGGGGAAGGAGCAAAAGAACTGGCAGGTGAATGATAAAACTCAGAGGAAAATCTGTGTAGGTTTATTACCATCTGTTACATCAAGGTACTGGAGAAAGTCATGCTTTCCAAATTGTAAACAATTTGAATTTGAAGAACATAGAAATTAGGTCTTAAGATTTCAGAATACTGGTTACTAATCACTGGAACTATAAAAATCAACTCTGGTGATCGCAGAATAAGCACTTGGGGATTTTTCCTAGTTCTGGACTGCTTATCTTTGTGACTTCCAATCATTAACTTAATTGACATATATATTCTTGTTCCAAAATATGTAACATGCCGGATATAGACCACTTTAAAGGATTTTAATTTTAACACGAGTTTAATAACCTGTGGCTGCCAAGGCCATAATAAGTTAAATCCATTTACTTCAGTTTCCACATGTATATTTGTAGGGGTAAATGGCTATTCAGTTTTATGTTTAGTAAACAAGCCTAGTAGTTTAGGTTAAAATTAGTTTATATTTAAACCATTGTTACCCTTGAATACCATGTTGGATTTGGGGAAGGTCAAGAGCTCTGTTAGATGCTGAGATGCTCAGATAATCAATTCACACTTTGTTCTTTCCACAGGAAGAGAGGGTATTTTCCAAATATAAAAGGCTCATTGATGTTGGAAGTGAAACTAACAGTTCAACTATAGAGTTTTCATCTTCAAAGCCTTTAATAAACAAGAGATTTGGTGGGACCTGGGGTAAGACATTCCGGAACCCAACACAAATAGGGTCAAATGTAGAAGGATCTAGAGCTGGCCTCTCTGCTGAGGTCAAATGTGCTTGTTCACAAGTTTGGTTTTATGCATATTTCTATTTGT
>PISX010015848.1:0-48181 GCA_004024625.1 Mellivora capensis
ACAGATGAATGGATAAAGAAGATGTGGTATATATACACAATGGAATACTATGCAGCCATCAAAAGAAATGAAATCTTGCCATTTGCAATGACGTGGATGGAACTAGAGGGTATCATGCTTAGTGAAATAAGTCAATCAGAGAAAGACAACTATCATATGATATCCCTGATATGAGGAAGTGGAGATGCAACATGGGGGATTAGGGGGGTAGGAAAAGAAGAAAAAAACAAGATGGGATTGGGAGGGAGACAAACCATAAATGACTCTTAATCTCACAAAACAAACTGAAGCTTGCTGGGGGTCGGGGGTCGGGAAAGGGGGGTGGGGTAATGGACATTGGGGAGGGTATGTGCTATGGTTAGTGCTGTGAATTGTGTAAACCTGGCAATTCACAGACATGTACCTCTGGGGATAAAAATATGTTTATAAAAAAATTTAAAAATTTATTAAAATAAAATACATCAACTCTTAAAAAAAAAAATGGGCAGAAGACAAGAACAGACACTTCTCCAAAGAAGACATACAAATGGCTAACAGACACATGAAAAAATGTTCATCATGATCATGGGCTATCAGGGACATTGAAATCAAAACCACCTTGAGATAATACTTTACGCCAATTAGAGTGGCCAAAATTAACAAGACAGGAAACAACAAGTGTTGGAGAGGATGTGGAGGAATGGAGAACCCTTTTATACTGTTGATGGAAATGCAAATTGGTGCAGCCACTTGGAAAACAGTGTGGAGATTCCTTAAGAAATTAAAGATAGAGCTTCCCTATGACCCTGCAATTGCACTACTGGGTATTTACCCTAAAGATACAGATGTAGTGAAAAGAAAGGCTATCTATATTCCAATGTTTATAGCAGCAATGGCCACAGTTGCCAACCTGTGGAAAGAATGAAGATGCCCTTCAATGGACAAATGGATAAAGAAGATATGGTCTATAAATACATTGGAGTATTATGCCTCCATCAGAAAGGATGAATACCCAACTTTTGTAGACACATGGATGGGACGGGAAGAGATTATGCTGAGTGAAATAAGTCAAGCAGAGAGAGTCAATTATCATATCGTTTCACTTACTTGTGAGCATAAAGAATAACATGGAAGATATTGGAAGAAGGAGAGAAGTGAGTTGGGGGAAATTGGAGGGGAAGACAAACCATGAGAGACTGTGGACTCTGAGAAACAATATGAGGGTTTTGGAAGGGTGGGGGGTTGGGAGATGGGTGAGCCTGGTGGTGGATATTATGGAGGGTACATATTGCATGGAGCACTGGGTGTGGTGCATAAACAATGAATTCTGGAACACTGAAGAGAAATAAAATAAAATAAAATAAAATAAAATAAAATAAAATAAAATAAAACGTTAAAAATTCTTAAAAACAATCTCAATACAGCATAATGCTGTGCTTGGTACAAAGTTTGAATATTTAGTCATTGAGTTGACTCTTACATGTCATGGGGAAAGCACAATTAATAGGATACTTACCTGTGCTGACACTAAAGAAGAATTAACAAATAGACTCATGTTATTTACATGTCTTAGTCATAGTATTTGTTTCTCTTGTAATGTGCAGACATGAGAGATCATTTTTTATATTAAATTCTGTATTTTATCATTGTTAAAAACAAATATTAAATTTTGAGCACAAGAAAAAACATCTGTATGCGACATGGTTCTCGTTCAAACATTTAGCATAATAAGAGCCATTATTTCCCTATTCAGCTAAATCTCAATACCATCCAGGTCTTCGGAGAGGATTTTGTCTTTCACATTACTTTCTTAGCAAGACAACCTTGTAATATCCCTTAACAATCAGTTAGATCTGAAACAAAGTCTGATATGGTGTTAATGGCTTCAGACTCTTAGATAATTTGAGTGAACAAGAATCTTAAAGATTTTTCTAGTAGGAATTAAATTGGAAAAGAACAGAAGATTCTTATACTTAAATGCATTTAAAAAGGATAGTAAGACTTCTAAGTAACAAATATTATAGAATTTATATTTTTCATAATTTTTGTGTCTTAGACATGTTTTACATACTTAGTTCATAATCCTAAAAAAGTGATATCCTCATATAGTGTACTTAGAATAGTGCATTTAGAACATTTAGTAGAAAGTGAAAAAATGAGGTTGATTAAAAATTTTAAAGGAATATTGGAACAAAAATTTAGACCAAAGGTCCACCCAAAGTACTTTCAATTTCAAGTATGTACTCCTTATCCTTATTCCTTGCTCTCTTCCACTATCATCTATCAATTTTTCCTGTCTCAATGTTGATTATTGGTCTAGTTTCCAAATTATTAAACAGAAGACCCTGACTATACCATACTAATATGATGGAAAAGACCAAAAATAATATTTAATGAGTAACTTCTGATGGCATTTACTGCATGGTGCCTTATGTACATCACCTTATAAAAAACTGAGTATCAGAACCATCCTATGGGGCAGAGAAATAGTATATGCTATGGTTTTAAAGTGAGAAGCAATATTGCATTATCATGGAACAGAGAAAATCCTAAGTGGCTTGGACACAGAAAACAATTTCATGTATATCAGAGTATGAAGTTAAAGAGATAGACAAGGCCAAATAATATAGAATAATATAGTAGGCCAGTACATATAAATAATTTAAAACTGTATCCAAAAACAATGAGAAATCATTGCAGAGTTTTAGAATTGCTTGAAATTTTTGAATTTGCCAGTTTAAAACAACTCTACCTAAAATATGTAGAACAAAATGGTGTGGAGAGAAGAAGACGCTAAAATCCAATTAGTATCTTAGATAAGTCATAGTTTTTATGAAGAAATAATGGTATTAATCAAGGGAGGAAAGAGTTAATGGGTCTAAGATATACTTCAGAAACATAGAAATTCTTCAGGATATTCTGTATCACAACCATCTATGTACTTGTCTCTTTTCCCCCATAAAATTAGATTTACTCACCATTGAACACCCAATGCCCAGCTTACTTCCTAGAACATTGTAGCTTCTGATGAATGATTTAACCCAAGTCATGAACCAATAGCCAGAGAGCCACAAAAGAGTCAACACAACGCCACTGACAAACTCAGCTGGATCACAGTCCTCAAGTTTGTAGGCATTAGTATTTTCACTGAATATGTTCTTTCTTTCCTAAACTTTTGTGTTTTAGGAAGTGATAAAAATCTTTTATCCACAAATCTATTGATTTAGAGTTTGGACCAGAGCAGAAAGAATGGTGAGCCCAAAATATAACTTGTATTGAACACTGTGTATAACCTATCTGTAAACAATTAGATTGAGAACTGATTATTTTAACATAAAAATCTAAAAATTAAGAAAAAAAACGATGGTAAATGGATTCAAAATAATTCCATCTACTCTTTAGGTAGATTGTTCAATGAATTTAACACATTACAAGTTGCATTAATCATTTTTCATATCATCATGAAGAAAGTTTGTTAGAAATGGCATGCTACTAAAAAACTGTTAGTAATGATAAAAACACAAATTTAGGCCAAAAAAAAGTCATGATTAATATCTTTCAACAATTTTCTATACTTCTATAACATTGGCCAAAGGCATAATTAAAAGGTATTTGAGCAATTGCACAGAAAGAGGCCCTCCAATTGGTTCTACAAGGATACAAATTCCATCACCTCTGCAACTGAACAGTTAAGAGTCTATTCCCAACACTAAAATTGATTTATTAATTTTTCAGATTCATGCCTAGGTAATTGTGGAAAATAATTTTAATAAGACAAAAGCAGAAATTGATTTTGTTGAATTTAAGGGCTAAATATACCAATAAGAGTCACTGTTGATTTCCTTTTCTAAAAAAACAAACAAACTGGTCTGCCTCTGAAAACATATCAGTATTCTTACTCTTTTGAGGTACTCTTCTTTCCATTCCGCTCTTTTGAGGGCTATTATTTTCACCAGTAATAGACTGAATTTAACTCACTTTGTGTGTGTGTGTGTGTGTGTGGTGGGTCAGCAATGATGCTCATGGTAGGCTGCACATGATTCCTGTCTTTTGGGAACTCATTGTCCAGTGGAAGAGAATATGCAAACTAATATTTACAACATAGTACCAAAGCAATAATAGAAATGTTTACAACCAGGCAAACCTACTCCTTCAATGTACCCAGAAATCACGTATAATATGTTACAGAATATTAACCATTTGGTTATTACTTTTAAAAAAATTTTTAATTTTAAATAAGAGTGCCTGGGTGGCTCAATTGGTTAAGGGTCCAACTCTTGGTTTCAGCTCAGATCCTGATCTCATGGGTCCTGAGATCCAGTTCCTTGTCAGGCTACCCACTCAGTGGGGAGTCTGCTTGGATATTCTCTCTCTCTGCCCCTCCCCCTGCACTCTCTCTCTCTCAATAAACTTTTTTAAAATATTTTATTTCTAAGCAGGACGCCTGGGTGGCTCAGTTGGTTAAGCAGCTGCCTTTGGCTCAGGTCATGATCCCAGTGTCCTGGGATCGAGTCCCACATCGGGCTCCCTGCTTGACGGGAAGCCTGCTTCTCCCTCTGCCTCTGCCTGCCACTCTGTCTGCCTGTGCTCCCTCTCTCTCTCTCTCTCTCTCTGACAAATAAATAAATAAAATCTTAAAAAAAATAAAATATTTTATTTCTAAGTAATCTCTACCCCCAATGTGGGGCTCAAACTTAAAAGCCTGAGATCAAGAGTTACATACTCTGCTGACTGAGCCAGCCAGGCACCCCTTGGTTAATACTTTTAACAGTGAATCTATCCCAAACAGAAATTATGTCCTATAAAAATTATGGTATTTTCAACTATCTTACGTAGTAACAAAGCTGGCAAATTCATCATGACCAAGTCTCACTTTTTCTATCCCTCATCAGACTTTCTGTTTCCTATTTATAAGACAACAGTGGTACAATTTCCATCTCCCACTGGTGTAGCAGAATGTAACAAATTCATAGAAGAAAGAAAAAATACAATAATAGTAGTTTTAAGTGTTGGCAGCTGATCTGGGTGAAGCTGATATGTCTATTGGTATTGAATATGACAAAAGCATCAGTGTATTTTTTGTATTAACAAGTTGAGATGGATGTGCATTATGTGGAACATGATGAAATTACCCAAAGCATTCCATGCTATCATAACAATGCTAGAGACATAGTAGGGTCTACTCATCTTCTCCTGTAAATAAATGTTATTTCTTCTTACTTTAACCTAACTGGATCATGTCCTAATATCATACCTTCTAAATTGTGTGAAGGCATAAATATGGGCAGATGTTTATATATACACATATGAAATTTTTCATATGAAAATTCTCAAGTCTCTCTCTCGTATATATGTATATGAGAGAGAGACTTGAGAATTTTCATATGAAATCTATGAACAGTGAAACACTCTATAATGATTGGAGAAAATAACTTCTACCTCATAATTTGATTTTTGTTTTTTATTCATTTATATTTTTAAACTATAGCAAAAATAAAATCTCTAGAGGAAATTTATATATAAAAAGGGAATATGTCTATTTTATTCAAAGACTTGTTAAAATAGTTTAGTAATATCGTAATTTTTTGTTTTGTGTCCTGAATTTAAATGCTTTTTTTTAACAGACAAATAATGCTTGTCCAACAGCTCTTCCTTTAATTCTTTCATGAAAGTAAGGTGTTTTTTTATAGTACTGTGCAGTGAGCAGACAACTAGGAAAAAAAAAATGTATGCTGTGACATTGAGTGAAGCACCAGTTACTGTGCTGTGACTAGAACTGCATAATAAAAGTAAAATGCCAGGGAGGCTTGAGAGAACAACTTCATTACTGAATGTGGGAGGGAAAATTCAACCTTAGTAGTTGAGAATTATTTTTAGAACTACAGATGTCACTCATTTCTATGTTTATCCATGCCTTCAAACATTTCTTTAAAACCTCATTAATTAATTATTCTTATATCCAGTATTTGATTTATATATTCTTAAACTTAAGAATCTTTTATGTTTATTGATTTGACTTTGGTGTGAGAAAATATGTGCATATTATATTTATATATATTCATGTAGCATATAATACAATATAAAATGTGTATATATATGTATATATTCACAAGCATAAATAGTTCGGATTTCTGACTTCTATTCTATTCTTTTGGTTTTCTTTTCCTTCTTGGAAGGAAGGAATCTTGATCAGGATTGGCAGTATTTCTGGTGTTTCATCAAAGAATGTTGATGTGTATTTTCTTATTTGACAGAGATTGCAACTCTTATCTTCCTTATCCAGAATTCCATGAGCATTCCACAAAAGCAGTGAAAGGTTGAAAGTTGTCATTGTTGTAATCTCTGCCTTTGTGTTTTGGCACTTTTGCTCTCAAATGTTATCAAATAAATACAATCTAATCAAAGTACATTGCTAGTGTGATCATGGTTGTAGATAACTTGGCACTACGCACCAGCAGATAAAAGTGTTATTTATTTTGAAATACTGAAGAGTCTGGTATGCATCTGTACAATGTTCTTTATATATCTTCAAAGTTCATTTGTCTCTATATAAAAGAATTAGTCAAGAAACCTTCATTCTCCAAAATAAAAAACCAAACAAACATTTATAAGTTGAATGTATGAAGGCTGTTTTTCAGCTTCCTACGGTTTAAAATATAACCTCATTACACTTACTAGCATGAATATAAAGTAATTTGTTTTCTTAAAGTCACTAATTATGTTAACACTATGAACAGTCTAAAACATAAGATTCACTGTCATGTTTTTTGACGTTAAATCAATTGTTATTGCTTAAACATTTATTATGATAATCCCATGTATGTATTGATTTTAGGTAACAAGTTTAAAAACACAATCATAGATATAATTATAGTCTCTATTATCCTAAAATTTTGGTCTTTATTGTTCCATATATAATCTGACTTATATAATGTATACTTATATAATTTTTTCTCTCTAGTGTCAAACTATACAAACTTTTTGTAAATTGTTTTTCACCCAACAATACAATGTGTACATTTTTATATGTCAATAAATAATGCTTTTAAGCTATTTTAAAACCCTAAAATATTCTCTATTGAGAAGTGATATAGCCATGATTAGAAAAAAATTCATAATATATACATGGGCTTTACTAGTTTCTTCCTTCCTTTCTTCCCTTTTTTCTTTTTTTTTATTTTATTGATTTATAAAAGTATGGGCATAGCATAAAAGTCAAGAGGAACAAAAGAGTAGAACAGTGAGAACTCTGCCTCATATTCCTTTCCTCATTTCCTCACTTTCCTCTCCTGGAGTTAAAACTCTTTGAACTTTCTGTCTTTCCTTTCACAGACTGTGAGCATTCCCAAGCTTCTATGTATAAAAAAGAGAATTCCTCTTATTGGGTAGAATAGTATAAAAATTAAGAACATGGGTTGTAGAATAAGACTGCCCAGATTTAAAGTCAAGTTCTGCCACTCCTCATCTTTTTAAACTTTGGATCATTTATATAACATTCTGGGTCATTTTCTAATCTGTAACTTGTATTACACAGGCAAATATATAGCAGAAGTAGTATAGAACTTTATCAGGCTGTCAGTGGATAAATATGTTATTTTCTAAATTTGGGGATCCCTTAGTATTTATCAGCATTTTAAAATTTGTACACTGTGGATTATTTGCTTACTTTTATAAAGTGTTCAGTGTTGAACACTCCTTCTTATTCATAATTTTATATTATCATTTTTAAAAAGACTTCTCAAATTGTCTTACAATTCTTGATTTGTCCCTGCCTATGGGGTATTCAAGCTCTGAACTTGTACCTACTAACCCCCAGTTCATAGATCCACATTTGTAACTTTTCCAGATAACCTACGATAAGATCTCTATAGAGGAGTTTCAGTCTCCTAGGCCTATAGAACACAGAAAGCCCATCTGGAAATCTATATGCTTCCCAAGACTCCTGCCTCACATTCTTCTATTATCTGGATTCTAGAACCTGTTTTTTCCTGATTTAAATCTAGTTCTCTTGCACTACTCCTTTCTGACTCTAACTACAAACTTAATTCTCTTCTTCACTTTAACTTGATACTATGCCCTTCAATAGAAAGAGGGCATGGAATCTGAGGAGCTGGAAAATATGCAAATCCTAACCTGAAGGAGTGTTACTTTCTTAAAGTAAAAAGTTATGTTACAGTGAAAACACTTCACCTAAAATGTATATGTTACACATAGAAACCAGATTATTTAGTGCTTCTCAGGCCTAGTTGGGTATCAGAAGCAAATAACTTCATGAAAACACTAACATACCTCATCTACCTAACTCTATTGAACCAGAGTGATTAGAAGTATGAGATCTCATTTTTTTCTTTTTAATTTCCTCAAGGAAGACAGATACAAGACTTCCAGTGTTTGTTGTGCAAATGCTGACCTAAGAGTTTCCTGCCTATACCATAGGTCATTGAATCTCCGGGATCAGCCCTACAGTTTGCCAGATATTTCCTATGATCTGACTTTGTCATTAATGGAACCAAGGGGCTCCTGCTTGACCCATGGTCTGGGTGATTTTATTCATTTTCTCTTCTCAGCTCTCCAATTAATACTTATTGAGAAGCTACTGTTACTGGATAGCATGCAAGGAAATTTTATCATTATTTTCCTCAGATTCTTACTCCAACTCTGTTATGGGTTAATTGTGGCCCCCAAAAGAATATGTTGAAGGTCTAAGCTGCACTCCATTAGAATGTGACAGAATTTGGAAACAAGACAGTTGCAAATGTAATTAACTAATTAGATGAGGTCATACTGGTGTAGGGTCAGTCCTTGATTCCATGTGACTGGAATCAATATTGGAAGAGAAGAAATACAGAGATGGGAGACACGCAGGGAGAGTGCCATGTGACAACAGAGAGAAGATTACAGTGATAAAACCGTAAGCCAAGGAACACTGAAGATTGTTGGCAAACCACCAGAAGCTAGCCGGGAAGTAAGGAGGGGTTCTCCCCCAACATGTATCAGAGAGAGAGAGTGGCACTGCTCATACCTTGACTTACTACCTCCAGTCTCCAGAACTGGGAGACACTAAATGTCAGTTGTGTTAAGTCATCCAGTTTCGGCAGCCCTAGGAAACAAATACAAGCTTTTTGAGACAGATTGTTATCTTTGTTTTACCAAGGAAAAATTGGGGCTCAGAAATCTTAAGTAAATTATCTAAATTTACCATATTGATGGTAAACAACATTGTCTAGTATCAAATTGTCTTGTACCATTGTCTTGTACCAGAACAAGTATTTCTTACTATCTAAAAAAAATTTTTTTAAACTTTTATATAACTCCTGCAATCCACTGTGAGAAAATATGATAAAAAGAGATATTCTATAAAAGCCTTTGAGTGGAATCTTAGATGCATTCTTCTCTCAACAATAAATAGCATTAGAGTGCTTTTTTCTTCTTTTTTATAAGAGTGAGAGGGAAAATACTAACATTCTCTGGTGTCTCTAATTGGTTGCCATATGTTGAACTCTGTCAACCTAGTACGTCCCGCTGCCCTCTGTGACACCCCTTGAAATCAATGAGAATGCTAAAATTAAATCGGGCTACATGTGCAGAAAGAATCATAAAAGCTGTATAATCCAAATACTCTGGTTAATGACTGAACACATGAAAAGCACAGTAGAACCCTATTTGTAAAAATCAATACCAGTCCTCATTCGTAGAGGCAACCTTTAATGCCTTTTCTGTTAACATCAGTTTTGAGGAAATGTTTTATATGCATCATTTTTAGAAACACTCCAGCTGCAGGTTTGGAATAGAAATCAAAACACTCATGGAATTGTTTTGCTATGTATGAATGCATATACAAAATGATATTTAGAAAGAAAAAAATGAAAGTATACAGTTTAACAAAATGAGTTTCAAAGAACATTCTATTTCACTAAATTCGTTCAGTAAAACTCATTTATAAGATAGACACCCTTAAAATGGGACTACTTTGGGGTTTCAGTGATTATATGCTGATGTCAATGTTATAATAAAATGCTTGTATATAAAAATGCTTAATATAATTAACAGTAGCAATATTCAAATATTTCTGATTTAATTTTAATTTATATTTGATAGAGTAAATTGGACATATAATTTAGCAGTATTAGTAATTTGTGTTCTGGACAGTCCACTGAATATTGAGTTTCCTAAAATAACCCGAATACATTTAGTGCCTTGCTCACATATCACATTCTGAAAGAAAATGAAGTCCTATGGACAATATAATGATCAAAAGAAAATTTGTGATACAAGTGCCTCAGTTTAATTTCATTTTCTGATGTATTTTTTTTTCAAAGTTACAATGCTGAGAAAAGGATGTTTTACTATCTTAACTTGACCATAAATTATAATGATTATTTATAAAATTTATATAAATGCAACCTGATTATCTTTAAAGTCTCAAAGAGCCAAATACAAATAAAGCACAGAAATTAAATGAATTAAAAAAAGTTCTGACATAATTCTTCCACACATTATATGTGTGGAATCACCAGAAGAATCATTGCAAGAATTACCCAAAGTAATACTAAAGTTAACAAAAGAGATGTTTGGTCATAAATGTAAATTCAAATGTACAATATATCTACAATAATAGATCAAAGCGTATCTGCAATTTTTAGCAGTAATAAACATGTTAGTTTGCAATACTGTATTCTTCAATGAAATAAGCAAGCAGATCAAGGATAAAATGTTGGATAGTCTTACTGATGTATTTCTAATACTCTTCAATAAAAACTTTGCATCTTTTAGAAATGAATCTTATCAATTTTTATTTAATAGATTCTAAAATGAAAATACCAAGTGATTAGAAACAACACAAAGTTGCAAGTGCATGTAGAAATCAGTGGCACTCAGGGATGTTTTAGAGGTCTACTCGATTTACTACATGCAGTATGTGAATATTGCTCAAGTTATGTTCAGCCTTATTTTCCTACCCTATGACTTACTAGGAGAATGGTAACATATTTAAACTAAAAGTTACCTAGTTATTGTTCAAACTAGAGAACAAATTTAATGGATTGTATCCTTTTAACTGAAAGGAAGACATAATGTGATATAATTATATGTTACAACCTTATGGAAAATGGCACAGTTGTAGTTTCATTTCACAGTACATTGTCTAATGGAACATATATTTTTCCCTTGTGACTTTTGCATGCATGGATACTCATATTTATCCTTGTCAGGTGTAGATCTCTTGCATTACTTGTTTTCTGTTTGGTTCTTAAAGTAGAGCCAAGCAACCCATAATGTGCCCAAAGGTTTATTATCAAATTCTTTGGACCTGGAACAGCCATTTATTGTCTAACCTACCTTACACAACATATTTTTCATTCAACACTTGTTAAGCAACCTCAGGCCAAGTTGAGAATCATGTTGGAAGTGTAGGCAAAACTTTTGGCCTCTCTGGTTGAGGTTGGTTCTAAATTTAAAGGATGTTTTTGCATTCATAAATTAGTAGACATCTCTTTATGTAGAGCTATAATTTGTTAAAAGAGTATCTAAGTTGTCATAAGATATTATTAATTAAATCTTGGAGGTTAAGAAATATTTTGGTAAATGTCTACAGTCTATAAGGCTATTAAAAAGAAGACATATTTGCCAGTAGGTTCCTTTTAAAAGATCCACATATTTGGCATATTTGTGTGTAAACGGTTTGGCTTAAGCTCTAGGTATTGCTTGAAATTGGGACTAACTAAACTGAGCATTGGGCCAAGTTTACGATGGCTGAGACCAAGTTTACATTCAATGGTGATTGTGCTTCAAGGAGAGGGCAATGATGCATCATAAGCAGAAGGCTGCACAGGACATTATTATTACAGGGTGTGAAGGATTTCTCTGTAAACTAAATTTTCACTCACTTCTATAGTCTCTTGGTCCATTTCCTAATTGTAAATTGGTGATATGAAGGAGATGTTTCAGGAATCCTTCAGAGACAAGGTTTTTTGTTGTTATTGTTTTTATTTAAAATTTTTCATTTTATATTTTAATTTCTCTTCATATACTTTGTACATTCTTACTTATATTTGTACTCAAGTTTCTTAATTTCCCTATGTAAATCAAAGTAAGTAGCCTAATAAAACTTTATCACCATATTACCAATGAACTTGAGTGATTCCTGAGAGTTGTATTTTATCTATGTCTAGCTTCCTTAATAAAGGTAACAATTTACACATAATCATGGGTCAAAAAATTTCACCTCTCAAGAGATGCTCATTTGAGTGATGCTCATACTGCAAGTACATAGTGTATTCATAAACTTTGCTAGTGCCCCATTGTCTGAATTCACACAAACATTCAAACAAGGTATGACTTTCATGTTAAATTATCTTTGACACTGAAATAGTATTGACATAAAAACATTTAATTTTGTATATTTTATTTATCCGAGAGAGGGAGAGATAGAGCATAAATGGTGGGGAGGAGCAGAGGGAGACGGAAAGAGAAACAGACTCCCTGCTGGGCAGGGAGCCTGACCTGGGTCTCAATCCCAGGGCCCCAAGATCATGACCTAAGCCAAAGGCAGATACTTAACAGACTGAGCTAACCAGGCACCCCAACATAAAAGCATTCAAACATTTCAGGTCAGCTAGAGGTTTTAAAATCTACTTTTTATTTTTAACAGTGATTATTATGTATATCTTATCTAGCCAAAGAGCTCTAGATACTACAACTTTTGTATGCTGGTTTAAGGGCATGGACGTGAAAGGCAAAGTGCTTGGGTTGAAATCTCAGTTTTACTATTCACTGCTTGGGTGATTTGGGGAAGTCACATAACCTCATTCTGTTTTGATTTTCTTAGGTATGAAGTGAGGTTATTAATAGTACCTATTTGTAATGATATATAATTGCTAGGTTTTATTACTAAAATGGAGATGATGAAAAAGTAATCTCCTAAGCTCCCACCAATTCTTATTTTTCAAAGGCAGGTATTTATGTTTTTGATTGCTTTGTTTGTTATCTTAGTATTTCTAAATAATATGCAGAATGTGCTATTTATTAATTGTAAGGCTTGGGATTTTACAAATTGACTTCCTATTGGGAAAGAAGAGTATTTATGTACCTTTTATGATCTCTCTATCCCCCCCACTCCCACACACAAATGCATACACACACACACACACTCACATACTCGACCACAGGTTGGTTCAAATCAACATCCAATGTAATTATATTGTAAATATTATTCAGAGCTCAGTTCTGTAGCAAATAAGATTTGCTTTCTTCTATACAACTAGCTCTTTTGCTTGGAACAAATGGCTATATTTTTATTTTGTTTTATTTTCCATTTGCTGAGTTTCTAAGTAACTGATTAATTTATGCAAAGCTCTGCAAGAAAATACTTGCAAATATGTTAAGAAAAATGGATTACTAACTAATTGGTTGTTCACTTTAGATTTGATGTACAAGTGATTCTTGTCCCACTTTCAGAGTGGGGCTTCTTTTTTTTCTTTTTGTTTTCCCTGTTTTCTGGATGACGTTTTGGTTTTAATTCTTCATTTTAAGAAAGTATTTCCAGTAGTTTCTGAGAAAGTATGAGTGAGAAATCAATTTTTGGAGACCATTCATATCTGAAAAAATCTTTAAGGTCTTTGTCGCAATATTTGAGTGATAGAGTATAGAATTCTATGTGAGAATTTTGGGGAAGGAAGTCAGTATGCACGACCCTGTCTAAGGAGTGGAGAATTAACTCCGCTTGCTTGAAGGCATCCTATCTATATGAATTATTTGGAATTCTTCTGCATGAGAGTTTTGATTCTTCTCCCTACTCAAGTGTTTATTTATTAATTTATTTTTAATCATTATAAACTCATAAATGTTGTTTCAGCTTTAGCTGTTGAGATTTCATACAGTGGCTGCTATGTCCTTTTGACATACTCCTATCACTGTTTTTGTTTGTTTATTTTTTGTCTGATTTTAGAACATCCCTACCTTGAGGGCACTAAAAGCTGCCCCAGGCTCATCTTATACTTTCTTCCCAATCCTAGAATCAGTCATTTCTACAGTGAACTCTGGTTCCTTTTATGGGAGAACAGCACTGGAAGTCAAGTTTTGGGTCTTAGGGTATTACTGAGGTGTTATTTCTTCTGGGCCCTCTCAGCTGACAAAGCAAGGTATACCAGCTATACACAAATAAATATCCATATAATGATAGTTTTACTCTTCTCCCCCTGCTTATCTGTAACATCCAATTCAAATAGTGACAAATCTGATTCATTCTATCTACCACCCAGTTACTTAATTGCTCAACTTCCTGTATAGGAGTATTAGAATTGTTAATTCAACTCCCATGGGAAATGAATTTATTAACTAGAGTATGGTGTTCAAGTAGTTTCTTTTGCCTTGAGGCTTACAAACCCTATATATTTTCAAAGTTACTTTTCTTCAACCTTCTTTGATGGAGTTGTTTCATATATTTGCAATACAGTTACATTGTTTATCACATTCTGCATTCCATACTAGATTGTCAGAGCTCCTAAATGGTACTTTAAAAGTAGAATTCACTAAGGTTCACTTTTTACCAATGAATTTTGACAGGTGCATAGTACCATGTATCCAAAATGACAGTATCACACAGATACTAAAAAAATAAAATAAAATAAAATAAAAACCTTATGCTTCACTTACTCAGTTCTTCCTCCCCAACCCAAACCTCTGGCGACCCCTGATCTTTTGGGGGGTTATTACTGCTTTATTTTCCAGAATTTCACGTAATTGAAGTTGTCTAGTCTGTAACTTTTCAGACTGTTTCCTGTCACTTTGCAATAGGCATTTGACAAAAATCATATTGTTTTATTCTCAGTACCCCACCCTTATGAATGCTGAATAATGTTCTATCACATAGCTATACTACATTGATCCCATTCAACAGCTGAAAGATATTTTGGTTGATTCTCGATTTTAGTAATTTAAATAAAGCTGCTACAAACATATATTTTTCTGTGGACATAAATTTTCAAAATAGTTGGGTAAATGCATAAGTGTATAATGGCTGGGTTATATGGTAAGCTTACAAGGAACTGAAAGTATTTTCCAAAGTGGCCACATAATTTTGCAATCCCACCAATAAGGAATGAGAGTTCCTATAGCTCCACATTCTCTCTAGCATTTGGTATAGCTGGTGTTTTGTGTGTTAGCCATTCTAATAAGTGTGTTTGGCATCTCATTGCCATTTTGATCTTCAATCCGATAATAACAAATGATCTGGAGCATCTTTTTGTATACTTATTTGCCATCTTTATATCTTCTTTAGTGAAGTATTTGTTCAGATCTTTCATCCATTTTAAAAATTATGTTGTTTATCTCCTCATTAAGGTTTTAAAAAGTTATTTGTATATTCTGGGTCCAATTCCTTCATCATATATTTCTTTATAAACATTTTCTCCTGTATTGTGGCTTGTTTATTTATGTCCTTAACAATGTTTTCACAGAGAAGAGAAGTTTTAAATTTTAATAAATTCTAACAACATTTTTATGTCATTATTTTGGTGTTGTATCTAACAATCCATTGCCAAACTCACAGTCACATAGATTTTCTTCTGTATTTTCTTCTAGAATTTTTATAGTTTTGAATTTTAACTTAAAATCTCTTATCCATATTGAGCTAATTTTAATGACAGATCCATCTGTTTGTGCCTACATGCATCTCATGTGTGTGTGTATTGCATATGCATGTCCAATTTTCCAGCACTGTTTATTGAAATGACTATTCTTTCTCCATTGAATTACTTGTGCTTCTTTGTCTTCAAAGTGGTTGACTGTGTGGATCTACTTCTGGAATCTCCATTTTTTCCCACAGATACACTTGTCTATGTGTCTATGTGACCACCGACCACAGAGTGGCCAACACCACTCCGTCTCAATTATTGTGTTTTATTGAAAGTCTTGACATCAGGAAGTGTATGTCTTCCAAGTTTGTTCATCAGCATTTTGTTGGCTATCTTGAGTCATTTGTCTTTCTATATAAACTTTAGAATCAAATTGTCAATATCCAAAAATAAGTTGCTGTGATTTTAATTGGATTGTATTACTCTATATAGTGAATTGGAAAGAACTGACATCCTAGCAATAGTGAAGTTTTCACTCAATGAACACAAAAGAGTTTTGTTTATTGGATCTTGATTTTTTTCATCAGTTTTACAGTTTTCCACATATAGATTCTGTACATTTTGTGTTAGGCTTATACTAAGCATTTCATTTTTGGGTTCTATTAAATTAATCCTGATTTTTAATGTCAAACTCCAAGTTTTCATTGCTGATATATGGGAAAGAAATTCATTTAAAAAATATTTTTGCATGTTACTCTACTCTCTTTTTGCTTTCATGGTTTCTTATGAGAAGTCTAATGTAATTCTCATTCTCATGTCTTAGTAAATAAGGTGTTTGTTTTCTTTTTTCTCTTCTTTTAAGATTTTCTCTTTATTTTTATTTTTTTTTTTATTTTGGCAGCTTGAATATAATGTACCCAGGTTTGCTTATTTTAGGTATTTATTGATATTTAACATTTTTCCAATTTGATGTTTTCTGAGTTTTCTAGGCTTGTGGTTTCTTGTTCATCTTTATTATTAGAAACTTCTTAGTAATCATTATTTCAAGTACTCCTTCAGCTGTGTCATTTCTTCTCTTTCTGGCTCCATTTAAAAGAGTATTCATCTCTTACATTTTCCTGTGTACTTAGATGGTCTATTCTGTTCCTTTCATTCCTTTTTTGCTCTTTGCCTTTACCGTGACCTTACCTAGAAGTTCCTTGATTCTGATTCTGTCTTCAAGTGTGTCCAGTCTACAGACAAAGCAATCAAAGGAATTCTTCATTTCTGTTATGGTTTTATAATTATTATTTCTACGATTTCCTTTAGATTCTTCCTTAGAGTTTCTGTTTCTGTTTACATTGCTCATTCATTTGTACATGTTCATTTTTTTTGTTAGAATTCAACATTTAAGCCATAGATATTTAAAATTCATTGTCTGATAATTCTACATGTCATTCCTGATATTCCAGTGTCATATCTGAGTCAGTTTCTGATGTCTCTCCTGCTGTGCACTTCCTTGCTGTTTAGCATGTATTTTTTTGATAATTTTGTGGTTATTTTGTTAAAGGCTGGAAGTTATGCATCTGGTTATAGAAACTGAGGCAAACAGGGTTGTAGTATATAATTGAGTCATAATTGGCTGAAACTTGGGTTATGTTTAATGTTTGCTATAGTTGTAGATGGCAGAGACTTCAATTTTCTCTGGTGTCCTTGTTTATGTCTCCCTTATGAGTTTTGGTTTTCTCTAAGAAAGGCTTCTTTAATACAGTCTGTGTCTTGCAGATTTTTTAGCTGTAATCCACAATTATTCCATTGGAGACCTTTTGGTATGATGACAAAGTGTTGGAGAAGGAAAGCATTCCATAATTGTATGGTTAAATCTTAGTGTTTTCATGGGTCTCTGTCCTTAGACTGTGACATTCACAAGTATTTCTTAACTTTTTTCTTCCCTTTAGGTGAGAAAGGAAGTCTAGATGGAGGGTTTAGAGTTAGACAATAGTCCTTCCTCCAGGTCTGATAGGGCTCAAGTAAAATCTTTTCCTTGGGAAGGTTTTTGTTATGGAGATCATACTAGGCGTATTTTTAAATGGTTACATTCCAGGGTGCTTGGGTGGCTCAGTCAGTTAAGCATGGACTCTTGATTTCTGATTTCTGCTCAGGTCATGATCTCAGGGTCCTGAGATCAAGCCCCATATTGCATCAGGCTCCACACTCCATGGGAAGTTGGCTTGGGATTCTCTCTCTCCGTCTTCCTCTGTCCCTCCCCCGCTCATGCTGGCATGCACTCTTTCTCTCTAAAATAAGTAAGTAGCGGCGCCTGAGTGGGTTAAGTGGGTTAAGCCTCTGCCTTTCGGCTCAGGTCATGATCTCAGGGTCCTGGGATAGAGCCCCGCATTGGGCTCTCTGTTCAGCAAGGGAGCCTGTTCCCCCCACCCCCACCTCTATGCCTACTTGTGATGTCTCTCTGTCAAATAAATAAATAAAATCTTTAAATAAAATAAAATAAGTAAATAATTCTAAAAAATAAAATTGATTACATTCCTCTTCTTGCCTAAAATATGAAGGGATTTTCCTCATATCTTTACTATGAGAACTTGGTGGGGTTCCTGGAGGTAAAACCAGCAAAAATGTGGTATATCCCCAAGACTGGGCTCTAGGCTATGTCCTGTCTGAGTTTGGTTCGGATGATTGATTGCTTTGTTCCTTCAGATGGAATGTTTTCTTGGGTTTTAGGGTGCCATGTAATTTTGTTTTGTTTTTTGAAAGTAGAAGCATTGGGGGCGCCTGGGTGGTTCAGTGGGTTGAAGCTTCTGCCTTCAGCTTGGGTTGTGATTCCAGGGTCCTGGGATGGAGCCCCACATCGGGTTCTCTGCTCAGCGGGGAGCCTGCTTCCTTCTCTCTCTCTGCCTGCTTCTCTGCCTATTATGTGATCTCTGTCTGTCAAATAAATAAAATATTTTAAAAAAATAAGAAAGTAGAAGCATTGTCTTGAGTAATAGAAGCTGAGGCAAATATACCATTAAGAGGATTCATGCTAGACTGATTAGAAGTTGGGCTATGTAAAATGTTGGCTGAAGCTGTAGCTGCCAGGGGCTTCAGTTTCCCTTTAGTCCTTTCTTTCTGTCTCCTCCTTTGACTTTGTTCATTCCTGAGTACTCCTCCTTAGAGAAAGTCTGCCTCTTGTATCTCTGTCAGCTGTAATCTAGGCCATTACATGGAACCTTGTTAGTATGGTGCTAAAATGTGAGATGGGGAAACAGTCTAGAATCTTGAGATTAAATCTCAGTCTTTTTGCAAATCTGTGTCTCTGGTTGTGACTTTCACATGTGTTTCTACCCTTTCCCCACCTAGAGAAAGGAATGCCAGAGGGGCTGGGGTGCAAGAAAATTCCTTCCCCAACTAGATAAAGCTCTGATAAAGCCTCTGTTCTGAGAGTAGGCCTTTTAAATAGAACATTTTCTGGACATATTTCACAACGATTACTTTTACTGTCTCCCTGCCAAAGCCTCAAGAGGATTGTTCTGGATCTTCACTAAGAGAAACTGGTAAAGGATTCTATAACTGTAATTTATCAAAATGACCATTTTAGGGGCACCTGGGTGGCTCAGTAGGTTAAAGCCTCTGCCTTCAGCTCAGGTCATGATCCCAGGGTCCTGGGATGGAGCCCTACATCGGGCTCAGCAGGGGGCTTGCTTCCTCCTCTCTCTCTCTGCTTCCCTATCTGCCTACTTGTGATGTCTGTCAAATAAATAAAAAAAATCTTTTTTAAAAAATGACCATTTTACTATTTCTACCATCTTGTACCTTCAGTGGCTGTGACTGTATTTGCTTCTCTCTTCCAAATTTCAGGGTGGCAATTTCCTTTTGCAACATCAGTTTTTGGATGGTCCAAGAAAGGTAATTGATTTTTTTGTTTGTTCAAAGCTTTATCTTTATAACAATAAGAGGGAAGACTTCCAACGTCTTTACCTGTCAGAATTGAAAAGGGAAGTCTCTTTGACATATTGTTTCATATTCATTTCTTTCTATGCCTCATTCTGCAGTCCTTTTTTTTTTTTTCATATAATTCAACAATTCTCTCTTCTCATTTGTCTAATGTGCCATTTAAGTCCATTTTGTATTTTGTAGTAGCTTTTGTTTTTCATTATCCTTGTTCTATCTCTTTTTCCCTGAAATCTTCCATATTGTCACTTAAATATCTGAAACATCTCAATTGCATGTATTTGAAAGTCAATATATAACATCTTCTATATCTGGATAAACTTGTTCCCATTACTTTCATTTGTTTTCTCTATTTCTTATCAATTCTTATTATTTTTATGTATCTTGATTGAATGCTAAGCATTGAGTTGCTGTTTTATTTTATTTTTTAACCATGACGATTTGAGTCTCTTGATTATATTACCTCCCTTCAGAAATAATTTACTCTTGTTGCTTTTTGGAGGTAGATTAGGTGCAGAAAATCTTTAACTATACTGGAGAATGTGTTCCAGTCTTTGTGATTGCCACCTTGCTGCCAGTTCTCCTTTACCACTAATGCTTGTTTATTCCAATGCTGTCACCCTTGTCCTACTTGTCACATATAGAGGTCCAATTGTTTGGTTCCAGCCCATGAGACTAAAGAGCTCTGGCACATTTTGCCTTTCCTTTTTGCCTATTTTAGATTTGACATGTACCTCAACTGGACCCCATCTAGGCTTCCATTCTTTCTGTGATCATATTACCTTTGCTATCTTCTGAGCTTCCATCAGATGACTTTAATATATTTTTTTTCAAATATAAATTTTCTAGTTGCTCTCATTGGGAGAGATGATCTCAGATTAACTCTTTTTCCACTGCTGTGAGCAGAAATACTGTAGTAATTTGCACAAGATACGTATCTAGCAATTTTATCTAGTAAAAAATAAACATAAATAAAATAATATGCAAAGTGGTTTGAGTAAAATTATAAAATGTAGTCAAATAATTTTGAAAACAAATTTACACAATATAAATATCAATAGAGGGAAAAGCTGTTTAAAATGCATCAGGCTTTGAGGTCTACAAATGCCTAAGGTATCCAAGTGTCCATAAGCTTTACTGACAAAACCCATTTTGTTAATGTGAAAGTTATGTGAAAACTAGGACACCACTATTGTTGAACAGCACAAAAATATTTTTAGAGGCTTTGGATGTGACTTTAACAATTCACCTTTTTTTTTAAACTTAGACATTTTCATTTTTCTAGGACATTTATCATTTGATTTTCAAAGCAACTATGATCCCTTCTTATAAATTTCTCCTGGAAATAATAGTTCTAAGAAGTTCTGAGAATAGCTAACCAAAGTATTAGAAAAATGAAGCATAGGGCTCTGTTAGTATGAATGTTTGCATGTGACATAGTTTTATATTATTAGAAAACTGTATAATTTAAACCATTTGGTTTGCAAAAATATATCCTGAAGAATATAATCTCATCTGTTTTCTGGCTATGTAAATGATGATAATTACAATGTGAATGACAGTACAATCAGGATTACAAAAGACAGAGCCGCTCTTAACATCTCAAAGCTCTGTTCCCCCCTGTTCTGACAATGGTGTGCATCTTTTTGGGAAAAAAGTCAATATTTTTCTTGGCTAATGCCTAAATATTAAATCACAAAATGAGTGTAGAGGCCCTGTTAGCATATGTCATTATGTGACTAGTTTCAGTTATAAATGAAAATTTTGACCATTTGCCATTTCTTCTGCTTGTTTCTTTTTCCTTTAAGAATGTCCTCTGCCAGGACACCTGGGTGGCTCAGTTGGTTGGACGACTGCCTTCTGCTCAGGTCATGATCCCAGAGACCCGGGATCAAGTCCCGCATCAGGCTCCCAGCTCCACGGGGAGTCTGCTTCTCCCTCTGACCTTCTCCTCGCTCATGCTCTCTCACTGCCTCTCTCTCAAATAAATAAATAAAATCTTTAAAAAAAAAAAAAAAGAATGTCCTCTGACCAGCCCTTTCGCTGCCATTCTCAATAACAGTAATTTGTTTTTGATGCTTTAAGCAAAGATAGCTTTGGTCAGGATTATTTGTGTTCTTTTTCTTTGACTATCTAATTGACAAAAGTCTTCATCTCAGAGGACTGATATTAGAGAAATATCCAAAGTTGATTTCATGACTCCAAACATAACTTTTTCTAATTTGTAGTAGTTTTCACTTGTTATTACCAATTACCCTTCTGCTCATATGTATGCACATAACTTCTATCCTCTACTTATTTGAGTTAATAGATTAAAAAAAAAGTATAAAATGTATACTTCTGTATGCAAATGCAAGATGTTTGTGTAAAATGCAAAATGTTTTTTCTACCTCCAATTATTATGTTTTTCTACCCTGTTAATTATGGTTCATTGTGAACACTTTACATTGTGCTACTTTTAAAAAAACTATGTAGCCCACCGAATTCTAAGCAGTATTTATATAATTTATAAAAGTTATAGATACATGAAACAAAAAATTAACAGTGAAAATTAAAATTTGTGAACTAAATATCAAAATGGAGAGGAAGATAATAAAAATGAATGCAAATTTATTTGAGTATTTATGCTAAGAAAAAAGACTTTAATTCTTAATCTTTTAGGAGCCAAAACAGGAATAAAAAACAATGTACTACAGAGTTTTAATTATCTAACAAAAAGCATACATCTTTAATGGCTGGCTCATTTTTCTTTCCAGCTCTGAATTCTGAGAATGGGATGAAGTACTTTGTATTCTGAGCATCAAATCATATATAAAAATGAGCCATATTACCTATTTTGTTTATAAAAATACTGTGAAATTTTAGATACATGACAATTCTTAAATAAACCCTCAATAAATGTTGAATGTGTAATATTATAATAATCCTGTATGGGTAATCGTGTAAGTTAGAAGTTGATATATTCTATCCAGGAGTGGAGTTTTGTAATGATTCAATACTGCAGTATGATAACATATGTCTAAATACTGACGTATAACCATTTCTGCTGATTTTGATAGTGGATATAACAGATAATTCAAAACTGAGATGCCAAAGGAGACTTGATGTGGACAGATACTATGCTTGTTTAAATGAAAGAGGTTATATAATAGAATCACAGAGGGAAAATACTATTTTAAAAATATTTCAGTTTATGAATGTGGAAGCAGTTATCTTTACACTAACAGAAGGCAATAATACCCCTACATAGAGGTGAGATGCAGTGAGATACTTGTGGATATGAGCAATTTTTTTCTAAAAACTCCGCTCTGAGAATATGATATGTTTTCTTATAGTCATGATATTCCGAATCTTGTATTTTATTTAATTTGTTACACTGTGGGTTCTTTTAGACTTTTGGAATATGAAGCAAAAAACTAGTTTTTTACAGGTTTTCCCCTCCAATTCCTGGTTCTGAAGTATGATTGGCAGAAAACCAAGAATCCCTCATAAGCAAATTTTAAAAGAAATCGATACTTCTGAATTCCTTCCAATGATAGTTCTGTAAATTCTGAATAAAGAACTGGAGTATTCTAATCTTTCAACAATATCCATTCTGCCTCCTTCTGAAGAAGGTTTTTGGATTAGAGGAAATTTCTTTAGTAGCCACAAAGGAAGAAGCAGGAAAACTGTGGGAAGCCAGAAAATAAATATGTATGAATTCAGAAGTTGCTTAAACACTGGCAAAAAGTTTTGCCCTATTTAGCTTTAGAGGATGTGGGTATGATATAGGAGCCTAATTCTAAGAGCAGAACTAAGAACGGTGCTGCGTAGACAATCAATGCTAAAGACAGTCGAATGTAGTCACACTTGTGGAGCTCAGGTTCACTTGAAGTCAGAGAGGGATCTGAACATTGTAACCACTGGTGGATTAAAATTTACAGTGAAGTATGAGAAGCTTTTCATGAAAACAAGCAAACAAAAAGGCCAAGGTTAGGTCAAGAGCAGAAAATTAAACTGAACAGCCTGAAGAAGCATTTTTTTGAGCTAAACTCAGAAGCTGAGATGGGAAAGTTAAAATTAAGCAAGTAAGGAGCTGAGAAGTAAAGTTCATGGAATGTTGGTTAGAGGCCTATGGTTTTTGCAAGTTTCAGTCAGATTCTTGCTTCAGGGCTCTGACTGTGGCCACTGGGGTGGATGGAGTTTTCTGTCACTTTTTAGTTCTAAGCCTGAGATTTCTGTGGTCTACTTTATCTCTCTTTGGCTCATTTATCAATTCATAACAAACAAATCTCTTTCTATTGCAAGTTGATCCGATCTAGGTTAGGATATTAATAAATATAATGACCATTAGTTAAGCCAACACTGCAGCTTCCTGGTAATCCATCTGGGAAGCATCTTTGGGTGAATGTTCTTTTCAAATCTGCTCTGTTCTGTCACCCATTTTTAATGTTAAATAGTCAAACATTCGGACTGAACATTTCCCCTTTATTTCCTCCTACAACTTAGTAACATAATAGAAATCTTTGCCTGGAATTCAAGGGATGTTGATAAAATCACACCAATAATTGATGCTTCTCAAATGTGACAATTGCTTAAAAATGAGCACTTGACTCATTATCATTGAAAACTTCTTCAGAGAAGAAAAACAACCAATATTATGGTTCTAATTATAACTATCTTAATTAGATTCATCTTGACTTTTAAAAATACTAGTTAAATAATATTGGAGGTAAAGTTATTTTAAAAGTTACAGTTAAAAGGTAAGGTGGAAATGACAGAGCTTGCTTTTTTTTTTTTCATTAGTAAGGACTTTCACTTAAGATTTGGATTTTTTTTTTTCGTATCATATCTTTAACTCAAAGAGTTGCACTTGTAGAACTTTATCTTGAATTGAGAGACAATGGATTTTGACTTTTTACATCTTAATACATATATAATACTAAGTATTTCACTATTTACACATTATTTGTAAAAGTGTCATTACATCAGATGAATGTTATTCTAACTCTTTTCTCCTCCTTCTTGTTGCTTTGGCTACTTTTTCTATGTTTACAGGACTAAGGGAAGTCTCACAATCCCAAGCAAAAGAAAAAAAATACTTTTCAAAATAAGATAAAAAGTTAATAGCACCTTAGTACCTAAAATACTCTAGGCAATCATCATTTCACAGATAATAGATTCCAACATCTTTGTCATTTACGTCAACGATAATGCTCATTCTTTTTTTTTTAAAGATTTTATTTATTTATTTGACAGACAGAGATTACAAGTAGGCAGAGAGAGAGAGGAGGAAGCAGGCTCCCTGATGAGCAGAGAGCCCAATGCGGGGCTCGATCCCAGGACCCCGGGATCATGACCTGAGCTGAAGGCAGAGGCTTCAACCCACTGAGCCACCTAGGAGCCCCGATAATGCTCATTCTTGTTCACAGGTGCTGAAAAGGATTTTGACAATAAGGATACAATTATTATAATGGTAATGTTTTTTATTCATAATATACCAACAAGATCTGCTGACCCTCATTTGTTCTATTGTGTTGATAATTTACAAGAAGTTGGTGCCACTGTAGCATACTGTCAACAGATAGAGGCCTATAGCAATTTTCTCATAGATATTTACATGAACGCCACTATTCTGTTTTACCAGGAGGAATTGTATAATGGATAAATGCCTGCATTTTTAACTCATTGGGATACATTTAATGTGAAGTAACCTTTGACATAGATTTCCAATTCCTCTGGAATGTGCTTTAAAAATAACTAAAAGAATTAATGACTTGTAGCTTTTACCGAGTAAGGTGATGCTGATTGTAGCGATCTTTTCAAGATGATTAAAACAAATTATGGCTCTACAAAGAAATCATGAAGCAAACAAAAAATGAAATAAAAGGTTGGTTTAAAGAAATAATAATTTCTCATGTTGATGTGTATATTAGGTCATAGAAATAAGAAAAAAGTAGCCATTCTAATAATAGTCTAGATACTTTTCTTATTTTACTGATTTCCATGGAAAGAACATTTTATCTGATAATTTTGAGTCATGTTGTCCATAGCTTGCGATTATATTACTCTTTTACTTAAAATATTTTGACATATTCCTTTTTATTGCATTCTCTATTATAGATTCCATTTTCATCCTAATATAATAAATAAAGCTATGGAACATGAATCACATTATTTTAATTATTTGGATGACTAAAAAAGGCATTTTAAATACTGCTTAAAATAACACTGTCATGTGTTTGGCATTGTTCCATATAGGACAGTTGGCTGTGATGTGACAGCAAAGAAGATGTCAAAGAGTTCACATCCTTGTTGATATAACAAGATAGAGATTTACAAGAATAAATTGACCTCATTTACCCAAGACTTACATGTTTAATATAAATAACTGTATATTTGTTTCATAGTTTTCTTAAATAACTTAAATAAATGTTTCATAGTTTTCTTAAATAACTTCTGATAACTGACTTTCCTGATTAATCAACAGCATATTTGTTTTGTAATTGCTAGTAAAAAACAACACTCATTGCTTGTGAAAAGTTAACTGTTCTTTATCCTAGTAAATCCATATATATTTGATTCAACCATTTAGATTTATGCTTACCTAGTTGTGCTTGTTTTTAAGGTGTTGACATTGGTTGTTCTTTTTATAGATTATATGATATATATGCCATATATAAAATATATATTATATTTATTTTTTTAAGTATTTAATACACTTTATTCCCCCTTCGTCTTTATACTGCTTTGTTTCTCTTTCTCTCAAAATGTCCAGAATAATGAACAGAGTATACAAGTAAAAAAAATAAAATTATCTTCCCACATTATTTTTTTGTTTCAGAAGTAGTTTAGTGGTTCATCAGTTGCATATGCCCATCACTCAATTACCCATCCTCCCACCCACCTCCCCTCCAGCAACCCTCAGTATATCATATTTATATATCATATTATATTAATGTATATATTGCAGCATACAATATATATCATGTATTATTTAATGTAATAAATCATTATATAAATTTATGTACATTTAAAATTTCAAAACAAAACATAAGTAAAAAAAACACACTTGGATATTATTACAGTGAAGCTAGTTTCCATTATTTCAGACAATGCAACTTGAGTACAGTCACACTCTTAAAAACCAAGCTGACAAATATCCTCAAACTTTTTATTTCTAGTCCAAAGCTTGTCCCATTAAGTTATACCGTGTTCCATCACTGTAATGAGGGTGGAAATGACTGCTCTTATTTCATGAAATTACATATTCAAATAAGCTTTCAAACTTTTAATGTTTTGGCAATTCTCACAGCTTTTCTTTTTTTTTTTTTTTTAAAGATTTTATTTATTTATTTGACAGACAGAGATCACAAGTAGGCAGAGAGGCAGGCAGAGAGAGAGGGGGGAAGCAGGCTCCCTGCCTAGCAGAGAGCCCGATGTGGGGCTCCATCCCAGGACCCTGGGATTATGATCTGAGCCGAAGGCAGAGGCTTTAACCCACTGAGCCACCCAGGTGCCCCTCTCACAGCTTTTCTCATCATAGTTCTTCCATAATTTTGCGAAGACATTGGTATGTTCAGTCAGGAAATTTTGTGGTATCTGTCTAATTGGAAGTAAATTGGATTATTTCCTATAAAACACAGGCCTTTACATTTGTGTACATGTGTATATTTGTGCTCATATATGTGTAGATATCATCTACCTATATCCACTTATATGTTTTATTATAAAACAGTTTGTCAATAATAGTATAGATAGTGAATAGATACAATGAGAGGTAAGACGGAAAATCAGTATGATTTGTTAAAGTTTCAGGAAAAGTTATCTCATATTTGCAGCGAAAATGTATTTACCTTCAGTCAAATGCAGTGCTTAAACCTCACGTGTTTATTGTAAATCAATATAGTAATTTAGATAAAAGTTTAAAATGTAATTTTATGTACATTTTATACCTTCTATGAACTATATTTTGACATATTCCTTTTGTCAAAAGGAATATTCAGATTATGGTAGATGGTGCATAAACCCTACCCTTGAAATGCTGATATTGTGCTGAAGAAGATAAACATACAGAGTTAAAACAATGCCTACAATATGGTTAAAATAATAAAAGGTTGTACAATGTGTTTATGACAGTACTTTGCACAAGCTATGGAAAATTTTACCCAGTTACTGGCATGGTTTTGGAGTGTTTCTCTCGTCTTAAACTATAGCTCATTTTCATATACCTTCAAATGCAAAAAATAACTTGCAAATGGGCAAAAATGACAATTGTATTGAAACAATGTAAATTTTCTGTTTTAATGTATATATTTTTACCATAGAGAAATAAAAGATCTATGAAATTAAGTTCACAATCAGTAAGTTAAATTTACTACATTCCATGTTAAATAACTTTATTCACCTGTATATTATTAGATTAGTTTTATTTCAGAAATGACAGGTTTCTAAGAGTTTTAAAATTTTAACAGAAAAAGTTAAGACAGATTTCATGAAGCAAGTTATATTCCTTGACTCATATTCATATTATCATATATATTACTATGCACCTCAAGTAAATAATCACACAATACCAACATTGTTCCCTGATTAACATATGTAACTTAATATTTTATATAGAATTAAACATACATTTAAGGAAATTGGATTAAGCGTTCAGTAGCATGTTCAGTGCACCAAAAAGTTAATACTGTATTATATATTCTAATGTGATATAATTTGTCTTCATTGTTAAAATGTATAATTCTGGCCAAAGTGGTTAATACTTGAGCTCATAATATATTACAGTAAGTTCTGAATTAATAAGACAGCATCTTTCTCCATATTACCTTTAAACATATTAAATAAATCTCTGCTTTATTGTTCTTTGGATTGGGACATTTTCATTGACCATATTGTATTATAATTCTTGATTTATTATTAGCTTTAACTTTTCCCAAAAAATACTGCCTAAAGCTGGAATGTTCTGTTAAACTAAATAAAACCTTTACTGAAAAAGTGTTGGAAATTTATAGAGCAGTCCAATAAAATGATTTTGACTATAGACTTGCTTTAATAATGGAGTCTTTATTTTTAAAAAATGCTTTTTTCTTTTCGTGTAAAGAAATGTTTCAAATATATCATTGAATCATTTTCAATTACAGGCAATGGCATAATACACATTTAAATTTTGCATGGCTAGCCTACTATTTCTGAAAAAGCTTCTGTCCTCCATGCTTATACCTGCATAAGATGAATCTAGAAAGCTTTGCAGTAAATGATTCACTCTATTCATTTTGTTTTCTCTTTTGGAAGAGATTTTAAGAAGGATAGTTTATGTAGAAATAGACCAGTTTCATTAAATATTAGAAAAGGTGATGAAATGGGCATGAGAATCAGATGATGCTCCATTTTGCTATTTCTAATAGTTTTCTTAATAATAATGGGAATCATGCTATGTAATTGAGGTTGAGTAAAAATACTAAAATGTAGAAAATACTATGGTTTTTTAAAAATATTATGTTTTATATAATTTAGCTTCTGTATAAGGGATTATACACATAAATTCCTATATATTATTTATTGTATTTGCCTTTCAAAAATGTCCCAGAATATCCCATGTCCTTTGAAATCTGCAAGCATTTGCTTCATTGTTACTTGATCCTATATTAATTTTTCTCCTTCTCTTTCCATTGAGATTCAACATATTTTTCAAAGTTCACCTCAGATATCAGCCTCATCTGAAGTTTCCATTGACCTCTAATAAATATTAATTTTTCCCTTTGACTCAATTCCTCCTGAATTTTTAGAAATATCTATCACAAAATTTATATTGATCTTGGTTCAGTAGCCTGTTTCCCTTACCATATTTAATATTGAAGTCAAAAGACCACAGTCACATATAATAGACACTGAATAAATATTTGTTGGAATTAAATCAAAACAATACCCTTCTCTTATTTTACAGATAAAAAGCTAAATTTCAGAGGCATGCAATTGATTTGTGGCTTAACTAGGAACATAAGTAGAACTTGGGGTATTAGCCTGGTATTTATTTTTTGTTACACTGGGAACAAGAAATCTGTTTGCTTTGTTATTAGTTTACCCTGTTTGAAAATAAAATTTAATAGAAGAAATGCTTTCTTTCGAAAAGTATTCAAAATTGAGATTCTATATCCAGAGACATTGTATTATATCGGAGCTATAACAGTGTGGTGGGTTAGCAATAAAATTAATAATTCACCAATGACTAGAAAGCATAATGTACTGGAATCAAGTTTACATATCTCTGTAAGGGAGAAAAGTGATACAATTTGATCTGGTGAATTTCAGAATATCTCTGCCCTTCTTTGCCTCTAGTCTTGCTTTATTTTACTGCTGTTAACATTTCTGATGCATGATCTTTGGACCAAGCAAGATGAATGATCAAGGTTGATTAAATTAATTTTCTCTCCTAGGTATTTGAAAATGAAAGAGATGGTTGAGTTACTAAGTTTGGTGAGGTTCTATAGAAGAGACAGAGATTTACATGCACATAATTTATTGAGAGTATAATCACAGGAGAAAGGGAGTGAGGGAATTAAACAAATTTATAATTTCAGTTGCAGTGAGTCAAGCTTCCTCAGAATTCCATTGTGATTTCTGGAAGAAAAATTGCACTCTTGGACAAGAAGGCTGTCCCTTTCACACTGTGTCAGTCAGCCATTGGCTGTAGGCCTCCCCTGGGTGGTGTGTTTTACCTCCTGGGTGAGGAAGCTGCCATTCAGCTAAGGGCAATTTTTCAGAGAAGGGAGAATCTGTGAACGATTAAGAAGCCAGTGCAGGTAGAAGCTGGTCATAAGTACAATGGCTGGCTGATATATCATTGTTTAATTGAGATGTTCATAAATATTAATATTACTTCAAGTATATATTTGTACTTATAAAAATGTGTTTTTTAGATCTGAGAAATTTTTTTGCATGTGTTCCAACTTGTAAAAGTATTTCACAATAACTTCAGCTTAAAGAAATGCTAGATTACCGATTTTTTTGGTGTTTTCACTTTTAAAGATATATTGCATTTGTTTATTTATTTATTTACTTACTTATTTACTTATGCATTTACTTATTTATGAGCCATTTAATTATTTGTTGTATTTAGTTTACTAACTTACTGTTTAATTCATTTTTAATAGTTATTTCTACTTTTAATACCTTTTAATCGAAACAATTTGATCCTCAGGTATTGCTGATGAATGCTGAAATGATGGAAATCCTTTTTTATTGTTCAGACCTATGATGTAAAATTAAATTAAATTAAAAATTAAAATAAATTAAATTTAAAAAATACATGCATTTACTAGTTCCATATCTAACACCATTAAACATTCTAAACCTAATGCCATATAAATATAAAATTATATTTTATATTTAAAAATTATGAATTATAAAACCTTTATAAGCTTCAGGCTTCTAGATTTAAACTTAATCTACATATAACAAATAGATTTAGCTGACCAAATTGATCAAGGTTGGTATCAAATTTCAGGATGATGTTCTGATTTTGATTGTGATGGGTTAGATTATTTGAATTCAGGTGAGGAAATGCAGTTTCAAAACAAAATTTAAAAGCTTAAATGCAATGAAAAACTGTCAATAGAATAAGGAATTAGTGCATGAAAATGGAAGGAAAAAGTGGAATCCAGAAAGGCAAATGAGCAAAGGAAATGTTTGAATTGAAGATTTTCCCCAGTACTAGTTCAGCTCTACAAAAGGATCAAAGAAACTCATGAACTTGCTGTTTTTTCCTTTCAAGTAAGTGGAATGACATTGTTAGCACTCTGTATCCGCCAGTAAAAATTTGAAACCAGTAGTTATTAGTGTATAGAAATGCAACTGATTTTTGTATATTGATTTTGTGTCTTGCAACTTTACTAAATTTATTAGTTGAAACAGTTTGTGGTGTATATAGGATCATGTCATCTGCAAACATAGACAGTGTTATGTTTTCTTTCTGATCTGAATGCCTTTTATTTCTTTTTCTTGCCTGATTGCTCTGGTTAGGACTTGACCCTTGAATGCCTTTTATTTCTTTTTCTTGCCTGATTGCTCTGGTTAGGACTTGACCCTTGAATGCCTTTTATTTCTTTTTCTTGCCTGATTGCTCTGGTTAGGACTTGACCCTTGACTTCTGTTCACCTACACTCTCCTGGTTCTTGTTTTTTAACCTCCGTGTTTTCCGTTGCTAATCCTTCACTCTGCTGTAAATTCTCTCATTTTCAGCCCACATTTTCTTTCATATGTCGCTCCTATGCATGTTACTAGACACAATTCTTATGATGACGACTACATTCCAATGTCCAGATCTGCACTGCCAACTTCTATAGATATCTCTGTGTCTCACCATCATCTTACACTTATTCTTTCAGAGTGTTTGAACTTACATGAATGATAACAATTTGAATCTTCCCCTATAGTAAATTCTTTCTTAAATTATTTATTTCAAATAGTTGATTAATTTCATTTTGGTATTGGGCTGTGAATGGAACATTTATGATTTTGCTTGACAGGTGTCTTTCTCCATGTATCAAACTCCCTCAGTATTCTTGCCAAAGGGTGAATAAATGAGCTAAGATAAGTCTTTGCTAGAATTTTAAAAACTGGATATGGGAAGGAAAAGTTGTTTGTTTGTTTTTCTCATTTATTGAGTGGAAGTATAGAAAAAATTTAGGCTCCATGCTTTCATTACAAGCTAACTCACAGAGTGAGAGGTTGTGGTGACAGGGCAGAGAGAGAATGTTTAAGACTGGTTCCAGTACTTCCTTGGACCACTAACTGCTCTCTCTCATTTTTTGGTTTGGTGAATAAATATTACCTCCTTGCAATAAGGCAATTGTGGACAGGGTGGTTTTTTATGTAAAGAAATAGTGCTCTAAAACAATAAAAAGTCCTAAATAAGGTATTTTTTTCTTTTTTTGATAATCTGCCTCTCACCTCAAAAAATTATCTACCCACGCATGCAAATATTGTTATATAATTTTGCAACCACTTCCTACCAAATTTTCCAAATTAAGCCCTTTTAAATTAGAAGCCTGTCCTTCATACCATTCCTGAATGAAATATGATGCATATATTTGATGATGCCATAAATGTTGTTTATGAAGCTGCTACTTTTTACTAGTTACTATGCTAGGAATAACGCAATGATTTATATGGAATTATGAATAAGTAAAAATTTTGGCTAGCGTTCCCAGGGACAGTTTATTTTTTCCAGAAATTATACTGGCATTTCTACTGATGAAATACTAAACACTGGTTTCCAGGTGTCATTCTAAACAGAACAGAATCCTGGCACTTCCCTTCCTTAGTGCATTAGTTTATGAATTTGGATTTCTTTTTAGACAATGGAGCCCATGTGGTGAGTTTAGAGAGAAAGAGAGCTGCAATATCTCAAAATCATAGCTACCATCCTGCAGAGAATATAGGAAAAAGGAAAGCTTCTCATATAAATCAATTTATACCCTTGATATGCACACACTGAACTTTGAGCATGTGCATGTCCAAAAACCAAGACTCATTATCAATGTCCCTAAAGATAAAAAGCAGATACCGCAGCATAAAGCAGAACTAGTAGAAATAGGGAGAAAATGGGAAAGGTGTGTGTGTGTGTGTGTGTGTGTTTGAAATTGCCTGGATCTATATTTCTATCTTTACTATAGAGATTGTCACATTTCTCATGGGGAAAATCAGGCCCTTCTGTTAGTCACAGACTCCATACTCTAAAATGTACAAATGTAGATTGAATAAGCTGTATTTTATTAGATTTTATTACAGAGTGTAGGTTCAATCATGGACAAAAAATACTTTTATTTCCCTAACAATTCTCAAGGTTAAAAAATCCCACTCAGATATTTCCATTTCTCTGATCCTGGCATGTGCAAATTATTAAACAGACAGTACTTTCATTAAGAAAAATCAGGTAAATAATTTCCATTTTCTATTTCAACAGGAATTTTCACAAGTGTAATAACTAGTGCTTTGAAAGCACACACAGAAAAATGGAATATCTCAACAACTGTCTCAGAGGAGGAGACTCTGAATTGTTCTTACATCTGTTTTACCGAGAGATATATCAGCCAGATAAAAGTACTGTATCTCAAGTGTTGATATATTTCCAAGCATTTTTAAAAAGGCAGAACAAAGTAGATGCCATATATTGGCTTATTTTCAACACAGATGCAATAAATAAGACATGTGAGCAATAATATTACAATTACTCCTTGTACAGAAACACTGGAGATGTTTTAAAGGGGACTTGACTTTTGAACAATTTTAATAGGCTTCCTCAGAGCCTTAATTAACTAGAGATCCAAGTAGTAGCTGACAGCTACCAGAATCTCTTTTCTTGAGTTAAAGTCAAACTAATTAAATTCCAGAAGGAAAACATTTTCCCCCTAGCACCCTTAATCAGTCATCCTTGCTTAGCAAAAATGAAAAAATAAATATGGAGTCTGATGGCCTGACATTAATATAAACAAGAACATTTGTAGCTGTAAACAATGATGAACCAATTATTAAACAGGGTAATTTTGAATTTCTCAGCCAACCATCATAAGGCATATACAATTTTACCTCACCAGAATCCATTTTAGTGAGGAAAAGTTCAAAGAATTCATAATTATTGATATGTTCTTAGGCATTAAGCTTACAGGTACATACACACAAACACCAATTTTCTGGATTTCTTTTAAAACACAAGTATCAAAGATGATGGCTCACGTTCATACTAGTTATATTTATGTAATATAAAAATGTTGCAATAAAACACTATATAGCTATCTTATAAGATCCCAAGTAAAATGTCCTTAACCAGTGATATTCAATTTTTTTCAACTAAGCACTTTAAAGAAGCACTTATTTATAAAAAGGAAATGCTATATTATTTAACACTTGATGTTATGAAATTAAAGATCCAATATCAAAATTGCAAAATATTATTTTGCTGTATCTTTGGCAATAATTCCCTTCCTATTCTTTTATTTTCTTTTTAGAGAAATGACAAAGTCTTTCTGGGATTCTGCACTTCTCAGCCCTGCTGAGCAAGAAGCAAGATATTGGACCCCATTGCTATAGTCATATTTGGGCCAAGACTTGCTATCTTGTCAGTTAGGATTTGTAGCTCAGACTCTCAGGTTGTGAGCTTGAACTAGAAATTGATATACAACTTAATCTACGAAAGTTACATTGGGCTATTGCAAGGAAAAACAAAATCAATAGCAACATCTGCAGAGGAACAGAAGAATGATATAGACATGAATCAAATAGAAATTAGAGAATGGTGGTAAAGGGGAAGAAAAAGAGAGAAAGGAAGAAAGAGAAAGTAACATTACTGTCCTTATTATTGTCATTATTTTACATTTCTTTAGTGCTGTTAATGTCTTCTCTTTCTTTTTTTCTTGCTTCTTGGGCTTCTGCTTGGTACACTTCTATCTATCATCTATCTACCATCTATCTATCTATCTATCTATCTATCTATCATCTATCTATCTATCATCTATCTATATCATCTATCTACTTATATATATCTTGGTTTTTATATTCTAGTTTTTCACTCTTTAGAAAAAAAATTAAGAACATATAGACAATGTTTTTGTTGTTTCCACTTCAGTCAGACTAAAATGTCTCTTAAGAATTTGTTTCCCCCTATGGTCAATAATCTTGAGTATTTGGAAATGAACAATCATTGGGTACTACTCTATACCAGAAATTGATATAAAAACTGGAAATACAGTGGTAAATAAGACATTCTCTTCCTTTTTCCATTTGGATTTCCCCCTCAGTAGAACTGAACACAATGACGGAGGTGTGAGTAGTTTATTTGCAGGATGATTTCAAAAGTAGAAGAGTAGGAAGTGGGCAGAGTGATCCAGGTAACAGAGAAAAGCAAAAATAATGGTGCACTATTGAAATATTTGCTCTGAGTAGTTAGGGCAAAATATTCTAGGGTCTTAAAGAAGTGATTAGAATCCTTTCCTACATTCTCTTTTCCAAGCACAAGAGGCTGGGGCATTCATCCACCAGCTACTTTTCCCCTCTGATGGAAGGTTACCCACAGCAGTGGTTATCTTCCCCCATCAATTCTGGGCTTCTCTTGGGTAATAAATCCTGTGGTTTTGGAGAAGGCCTTGAGTTAAAATTGGAAAAGTCCACAGTGTTCAGTTTAGTTTGGAAGAACCTAGGATTACAGGATCTTTTGCAACAGGAGCTAAAATCAATGTAAGCTGAAAGAATGTAATAGGCACAGCTGCAACCCCAGCTTCCATTAACAAATCGCTGTCACTGGGCCTTCAAGATGCAGGAATCTCTCAAAGACATATTTCACTACCATGCTTAAGGGAACAAATATAATCATTGCAACTGGTCTCAAAGTCCTAAATAATACTCATTATCTCTTTCTTGGAGTTTAATTGTTCCAGTACTTTAGCTGGACTAAGTTGTATGTTTTGAACTCCTCTTTATGTAGTCCATGTCAGGTCATTATTACCACCAGGCAAAGAGAAACAGAGATACCTCTCTTTCTTTTCTTCTTTTCCTTTTTCTTTTTCTTTCTTTCTTTCTTTCTTTCTTTTTCTTTCTTTTTTTTTTGGTACTTTAAAAATATTACTTTATTATCTTCTTACCTTGTTTCCAGAAAGAAACCTCTCAGCATTATGGCATTATGTACAGGGAAACAAGTTCTAGACCTATTCATCCTAATCTGCTTTATGTAGCAACAACCCTAGTTCTATATCAGAATAATATTAGCAGAATTATTTCTTTCTTGGTCTGCTGGTCCATTAATGCCAGGTAGACATTAATTAATTAGTTAGTTAATAGCTTCAGGTTCACTGGAACTTACTGTGTTTTTATAGGCTCCCCTGAAGAATGTGGTCTGTCTCAGGACCTTAAATAAGTAGGTCACTGGGAGTCACGATGGGAGAGGGTAATACTACATCAGCTCATTTTTTCCAAATTTGTGTATTCTAGATATTAGAAACATAACGTCATATATTTGTTATTTGTTCCATGTATGAACTGCATTCTGAGGACAGCATCCTAGTCTTACAGGGTAGCATTCCTTAACCTGAGCTTTAGCTGAGTCTTGAGGCTATTCTGATACTCTGTTAGAACGGCTGTTTCTGAATGAGAATGTACAGAGTCAGTGGATCCTGTGGTCAACACATTATGCAAGTCCTTCATTGTAAAATGTATTCTCTTTGTTGTGATATTATCATGTGGAATCCAATGAACATAAGTCAGGCATTCTGTAAGCTTTACATAGTGACTTGGGCAGAAAAATTGTAGGCAGAGGACCATATCCAGAGCAAATGTCAATTCCAAAAAAGATGAATCACTGAATCCTCCAGGGTTGAAGGAGACAGATGTAATTAACTTTCCACTAAATCACAGGCTGGTCTTTTCATAAGATGGTATCATATGAAGGAATTGGCATTATTCATTGCTACTGACAAGATGAGAAATAAACAACAGCAGTACTTAAATCAGTCTTGGTGTCAGTGAAGCCATTCTGGTGAACGCTTACATGGTCTCTATCCTTGCTACCATGATGGTCTATTTGTGGCCCTTTCATCATCATACATAAGAACAGAGGTTAACAGAGGGCCACTGGGAAATCTGTCTTAACCACCTGGTTGTGGAGTGCTTCTGCAGTGGATGTACCCTAGCGGGGTTTGATAGTGAGATAAAAAAATCCACAGAATTTTTACTCACTTCCACAGATCCATTTATTTGTTTTGTTTTGTTTTGTTTTTTACCCAGAACCCTTTGTATGTGATCTTCTATTTATGCACCTTTTAGATGACTGATCAACAGTCAAATTCTTTATTATTTTCCTTAAATTTATTTACTTTCTTATCTCAGTCAACTTCTGTGTCCAAAGTGGAAATACCACATGCACTTTTTGTACTTCTGTCCACTTGAATGATTTCCATTTATCACAGTCCTTTAGCGGTAAAGTTGTAGTGGGGCAATATTATATTTTTAGCACACACCTACATTTCAAGCAAATTATATCTCTGAACCAGAACTTTGTTTTCATTTCTCTTCCTGCAGACTGGTCATATAAAATCTACCACCAGACTAAAAGCATTGAGTTGAAGGAGAGACATTGGTACAAAGAGAGAAATAAAATGGGTGTCTGGGTCCACTTTTTTGTGTAATTTAATTGTGCTACCTGGTATTGGTTAAGACCAATGCCAAATAGACTCACCATTGTATAGTCATATTTTTCTGTATCTATTAAATCTGATGACTTATTGGTTCTGAAAATATCCAGTGTAAGAAAGTCATAATATTTCATAGTTAATCAATGTCCTCTAGCTAGGTTGATAGTTTCTTATGGGTCTCAGAAGCATACCAGGAACTACTATTTAAATAGTTCATTATTTCTTTAGCTATTATGGATTCCTCCAGCAACATCGAATCTTCAAGGTCATCTACCCTGAGCAGGAACAGCAGGGATTCTTATATCACAGTCTAGAGCAGCTGTAATACTGTTTTATTCTAGGGCGCCGTTGTTCTTACAGCCTTCCACATCATCCAATAGAGGATCTGAAGGAGTATCATGTACTGTGTTTTCTGCTGTCTCCAAAGTTCAAAGAGGTCCACATAGCTTTGTGTTCTGCTTTTTTTACTGATTGCTTTAGGATGTATGAGGATACATTTTTAACTAATTATAATCTATTTTCAAAAGATATTATACCACTTCATATATAGCGTAAGACCCATGAAATAGTTTCCATTCTCTTTCCTGAACTGTAATTATTGTCACATACTTTGCTTATACTTATGACACAAACTTTAACACATTGTTATTGTTTTTGCTTAAAAAGTCAGTTATCTCTAAAAAGTTAAATATCAGGTATTTGCTAATACAGTTACTATTTGCTCTTTTTGCTTTTGTGTGGATCTATATTTCTATCTGGTGGTGTATTCCATCTGCCTGAAAAATGTCAACTTTTCTTGCAATGAACGTCTGCTGGTGATGAATTCTTTGTTGGGTTTTTTTTTTGTTGTTTGTTTGTTTGTTTTAAATGTCTGAAGATGTCTTTACTTTGTCTTTGCATTTGGAAGATACTTACCTGGATGTAGAATTCTATTTGACTTTTTTCCCCTATACTTTAATAATGTTACTCTATTACCTTCTAGCTTGCTTTGTTTCCAGGAAGGAATCTATTGACACCTTTATTTGTTTCTTTGCATATAAAGTATCTCTTTTCTTTTTGACTCTTCTAAAGATTTTTTACCTATTACTGGTTTTGACTTTTATGGTTATGATGTGTCTTTATGATGTTGTTTCATGTTTCTTATGCTTGGGGTCCACTGGATTTCTTAAATCTGTGGGTTCATAATTTTTATCAAATTTAGAAAAACTTAGTTATTAATTTATTCAAATAGTTTTTCTGTCTTTCTCCTCTCTTCTGTCCTGCAGGAACTGTGTTACATATGCATTAGGCCTCTGAAAATAGTCTCACAAGTCATGGATGAGCTGTTCTTATTTTTATTATTATGCATTTTTCCTCTCTATATTTCACATTTGATAGTTTCTTATTGCTATGCTTTTAAGGTCACTAATCTTTTCTTTTGAAATGCCTGATCTAATATTAATCCCATCCAGTATAATTATTAATTTTTTTTATCTCTAAAGTTTTATTTTTATTATTTATTTATTTTTTTAAATTTAAATATATCACAAGTCTCCACTTAACTTTTGGAACATAGGGAATAGAGTTGTGTAACTATATTAAATGTCCTTCTCTGCTAAGAATAACATCTGTGCCAATTTGGTGTTGATTTTGAGTGATTTTTTTTCTTTATATGGCACTTAGGAATTAATTAATTTGGGGGCAGATTTTTTTCTTAGTATAGTTGACACACAATGTTACATTAGTTCCAGGAGTACAATTTATTGATTTGACAAGTTTATATATTATGCTGTGTTTACTATGAGTGTAACTACCATCTGTCCCTTTACATCCCTGTTACAATGTCATTGAGTGCATTTCTCTCTCTTTTTTTAAGATTTTATTTATTTATTTGACAGAGAGATAGAGAGCACAAGTAGGCAGAGCAGCAGGCAGAGGGAGAGACAGAAACAGGCTCTCCACTGAGCAAGGAGTCCGATGCAGGGGTCGATCCCAGAACCCTGGGATCATGACCCGAGCTGAAGACAGATGCTTAACCCACTGAGCTGCCCAAGCACCCTTGAGTGCATTTCTTATGCTGTCTTTTATTCCTGTGACTTACTCATATAGCTGGAAGCCTGTATCTCTCTCTTATCCCACCTCTTTTCATACCTGACAATCTTGGATTACATGTTAAATGTTGTCACTTTACCTTGTTGGTCTCTGGATATTTTTTATTCTTATACATCTTTATGAGATTTGTTTAATGTTACAGTTAAATTATTTGGAAACATTTTTATTCTCTTGAGACATGTAGTCTAAATTTTGTTAGTTGATGCCAGGACAGTGCTCAAGGAAGGGATGATTAATCCTCACTATTGAGTTCTTTATAAAATTTTGTGGATTAGATGTCCTAGTCTGCTGCATGGGAACAGGCATTATTCCCTCTTTCCCTTGTTAATGGTTCATTTCTTGGTCTGAAGTAGTTTCCTCATAATCACGTGTTCATCAGTACTTTACTGAATAATCAAGAAGACCTTCTGTAGGTCTCTGGGCTTCTCTCACGTGCAGCTTCTTGTCTGTACTTCTAGGAACTCTAGCTTCCTCAATCTCCCCAGATTGTCAGCTCCATTCCCTTAACTTGGAAAAGTTTGCTGGGTTCTTCCTCAGTTTTCCTTTCCCTGTGTCATGGTCCTGCAAACTCTCTGAATGCCATTGGACAATTGTGGTTTGGTTTTGTTTTGTTTTGAGAGAGAGAGAGAGGGCAAGTGTTCATGCACACTTGAGTAGTGGGGAGGGGCAGAGTGAGAGAGAGAATCTCAAACAGACTCAGTGCTGAACCCTGAACCCCAAGTCAGAATGATCTCACAACGCCAAGATCAGGACTTGAGCTGAGATCATGACTTGAGCTGAAATCAAGAGTCAGACACTTAGCCAACTGAGGCACCAGGCACCCCTGGGCAATTGTTAAGCTCACACCATTTGTTTCCTGTTTCTCAGTGATCACTGTTTTTTGTGGCTTGATTTCTAGTGAATCAAAAATCATTGTTCTGTATAATTTGCCTGGTTTCTTGCTGTTGATATTGTTTCAGACAGGAAGGTAGATGTAGTCCCTTTTACTACATCATTGCCAATGGAGTGAAACTTCCTGTATTTTTTTAAATCTTTTTAAGAAAATTATTTAAGTTCAATTTAATTAACACATAGTGTATTATTAGTTTCAGGGATAGAATTTAGTTATTCATCATTTAGTTATTCATCAGTTGCCTATAACACTCAGTGCTCATTATGTCAAGTGTGCAATTACCTGATCCCCTACCCACTGCCCCTCCAGCAACACTGTTTATTTCCTAGAGTTAAGAGTCTCTTAACAGTTTGCCTTCCTCTGTTTTTATCTTATTTTATTTTTCCTTCCCGTCCCCTTTGTTCATCTGTTTTGTTTCTCAAATTCCACATATGAGCGAAATACGGTATCTGTCTTTTTCTGACTGACTTATTTCACTCAGCACAATACCCTTCAGTTCCATCTATGTCATTGCAAATAGCAATGACATTATATATATATATATATATGTATATATACATATATATATATAATATTCTTTAACCATTCATCTGTCAGTGGGCATCTAGCCTCTTTCCATCATTTGGCTTGTGTTGACATTGCTGCTATAAACATTAGGGTGCATGTGCCCCTTCGAATCACTGTGTTTGTACCCTTTGGATAAATTCTTAGCAGTGTAATTTGTTCATCATAGGGTAGTTCTATTTTTAAAGAGTTTTTTTTTTTGAAAGATTTTATTTATGTATTTGACAGAGAGAGATCACAAGTAGGCAGAGAGGCAGGCATAGAGAGAGAGGGGGGGGAAGCAGGCTCCCTGCTGAGCAGAGAGCCTGATGTGGGGCTTGATCCCAGGACCCTGAAATCATGACCTGAGCCAAAGGCAGAGGCTTAACCCTCTGAGCCACCCAGACGCCGGGTTGTTCTATTTTTAACGTTTTGCGAAAACTCCGTACTGTTTTCCAGAGTGGCTGTACCAGTTTGCACTTCTCTGGTCTTTTAAAGATTTTCTTTTTGTTCTTGGTTTTAGCTGTAATCATATGAAGTTTTATAGGATGTTTTCCTTTGTATTGTTTCTGCTTCTTTTTCCTAGTGTTTATCAAATATATGATTTGATTTTTTTTTTCAGTTTTACAAAAGTTTCAGGTATATTATTCTCAAATATTGCCTTTCTCAATCTGTTTTTGCCTGTCTCCCTATGTCCCTCTCTCTTTTTTTAAATCTTTGTTGCATTCTTCCCACTTTCAATACTTCAATTATACCTATTAGAACATATTTACTTTATTTCCTATCTATCATCTGTATCATGTATTTTCTATATACCCCACTTTAAAAAATATTTTCCATACTTAATTGTAGACATTTTAATCTGACCCCAAAACCAGTGTATTGATTCTCTCTTCTGCTATATTTATACCACTACTAAATCTAACCACTGAACCATAATTTACCTTAATTATTTTTTTTTTCTTTTTAGCTACATTTGGTGACCCTAATAAGTGCAGGAACTCTAATATTCACGTAGTGAGAAATGAGAAAGCAATTACTCTCCTACTTTATCTTAAAGTTTAATTTATTTTGACAACCCCAAAGGAATCTTTCTTCCTAATAGTTTAGTCTAAAGTATATTCTGGACATAGGGATATATTAATGATAATTATCTCATATATTCAGCTGATTCAGTTTTATAATCAGATTTATAGTTCTATGCTATAATTCTCCTCCCTTCTCTCAGATAACTCTCTCCTATAACTCTCCCAATTTTAAATAATTTCCTTATCACAAATTAACTCTCTTCCAAATTAATATTCACAGTACTCACAACTACTACAATCACCTAATTATATTTGCCTTCTTATTATACATTATTTCAATGTGTATGTATTATCTTCACATTCTGGAATAAAAAAGTGAAGAAAGCCACATAGCAACATCTATATCTTTTAGTTACTCACAGTATATAATATAGTTCTTTGCTTAAATTAATATATGATGGGCCAAATATCAAATAATCATAATTAAAGATGAATAATTATTGCATCAGTGTTTTATCTAAAAGTGTTCTTATTGCATGTTCACTCTAAATTATATGCATATAAATTATTATCTCTTTTTGATAGGTCTTTTTATATATTATATATTTTTTTAATTTTTTTTTTTGGTATGTGTTTGTGCTCCTTTCCTAGCCTACCTTACCTTTTATTCACTGCCCCCACTGCTTTTAATTTATTTTGCTCTCTTGTGCTCAATGACATCTTAATTAATGGACCTTACTTGTTTAAAGGAATTTACCCAAACATGAATGATGAGATTCATTTAAAGTACCTAGCATTTCTAGTATCTGTATTTTCAAGTAATTATGGCTCCTGACCCTTTACTTTTAGGTTAGATTATTGGCCAAACTTTCTAATCTAAATAAAAACAAAACAAAACAAAACAAAACACCTCTGCATACTTTATTTTTTTTTATGTATTGTATGCTATGCACCCTATTACAATAATTAATTTTTATTATATATGAAAAATGGGAGTGATACAACTCATTATTACCCCTATCACACTAGCAAGATTTTTGCTTCCTGTTTCTGTACTAAGCTCTACTAGCCTGTAGGTCTATCTCCAAAGGGAGCAATGATTCCGTTGAAGTAGAACTTAAGACTTTGGTCCACTTACATTGGGGTGCTCCTGCTTCTGAATCAAAAGGTAAATAAGGGAGTTACTATACTGGATGAGTAATTAAACTTGACTTCCAGGGGAAATTTGGATTACTACGCCACAGTGGAGGTGAAGAAGAGTATACCTATAATCTAGGAGTTCCCCTAGTGTTTCTCTTAAGGCATCTTTTAGTTTCATCATGCTCTATAAATTAAGGTAAGAGGAAAACTACAACCACTCAATCCGGGAGAGCTACTAATTTACCTGGTTGCCCCACCAGGTAAATAATGATGGATAGCTTTATATTTGTATACATATAATCCTTATTACAAAATTATTTTATTAAAATATTATAAAAATTTCTTCATTTTCATAGATAGTAAATATCTTTATTCACCCCCTTAATCTTTCATCATGTAACAAAGAATGCATTGACTTTACATCATAATATGTGATATCAAGAGAAAGATGGCCAATTTTATCTTTCAACTTAACTAGCCACAAGTGTCCAGACATTGGCCCACATTCTGAGCATGACTTGACAGTGTTTCTGCATGTGATTAACACTAGCATCCATAGAGTAAAGCAGATAATCCTTCCTAATGTGGGTGAGTTTCATCCACCAATAGAAGATCTGAATAGAACAAAAAAGACTAAGAAGGAGTTCCTGGTGTCTGGCTGCTGAGTTAGGACATTGGTGTTTTTGGCCTTCAGAGTCAGACTGAAATATCAGCTATTCTTCCATCTCCAGCTTGACAGCTTTCAGACTAGAATTTAGACCACCAGCTCTCCTGGTTCTCGGGCCTTCAGACTTATGCTGGAACTATCTATCAGTGTTCTGGGTCTCCAAATTATCGACTACAGATCCTATGACTTCTTAGCCCCCATAATCATCTAAGACAATTTCTCATCATAAATCTCTCTCATTCTTCTCCCACCCTCCCCCCTCTCACACACACATACACACACATACACACATACCATGTTGGCTCTTTGGAGAACACTGACTAATACATTAATTTTTAATAGTGTTCGATATAAATAATTGCATATAATTTGTGATTAAAAATTGCCAGTATGTACCCTCAAATTATTCTTACTCATGATATCCATGTATTTAACTATTATTGGTATGCTGCTTCATTTTGTAGGCTTTGGAGCTAAATTACCTGAGTTTGAATTTTGCTCTACTGCTTATTAGTCTCATGGACTTGAGAATGTTTCCTGACTACACTATGTTTTCAATGCTTCTTTTGCAAATGGGGATAAATTAATATCTATCTAAGGTTATTGCAGAGAATATTGTGAGAATTATTAAAAAGTGCAAAGTTCATGTAAAATGTGCTTAGCACAAAATAAGCACTCGATCAATATTATCTATTTATTATTATTTCCCCAATCCATAAGCAGTATGTAAGTCTTTTTTCAGTAGATGTTCCTTGCTTTTCTTTGACCAAACATTAAGGTCCCCATTTATTATATCAGACCATTTCAGCAAGGTCTATTCTTCAAGGATTTTTCTTTTTTATCCTTTAAAGCAATTATTAGTTTGATTTATCTTTCCCATATTCTACCATAAAAAACTCATAATACTAATGACAATATGCAAGTTAGATTGATTTAAGGGTAACCCCCTATAACACAGAGATAAGCATTTTAAGTTCCAGCTATAAAGAAAATAAGTATTAATTTACATTCACTTTCTTATCATCTAAAAACACTGAAGATAATAGATAAATAAGGAAAGATCCTTGACTGTAAGTAATTTAACACATAGTGGGAAAGACAAAGACATTAAAGAGAAGTATAATGTACTTTTCTTCCCTGTGTCAGCATTATCAACCATCAGGATTAAGCAGAGTTTTGTCTGTTGCTTGTCTTCAACTTTTACTCTCTAAAGTGTTTTTCTGGACCAGGTGTCTTTTCCCACAGCCCCAGATTCTGATGTGTATTACATCACTGGAACCTGGAGTGCTGCTTAACGTGGTAGAAGGATGCCCTCTCTCAATGTGAGGCAGCAAAGAGCTAAATAAAGCAAAGCAGATGTCTCTTCCTCTTTCTCTTTAAACCTTCATTCTTCCCCAGAGGCTATCAGACTATATATATACATACACACATGAATGTTTTCATACAGGTTTGGAGACCATTTCAGGAAGGAAATATAATGTAATTTCTCCTGAAACATTTGATAGATTCTGGATTCTTATTTCTGCCTTGAGAGAGAGAATATTGTCCATAGGTTTCTGTTTGTTTTATTGTCCCTTTCTGACTCAGCTTTTTGAAACATTAGTCAGTATCAAGGACACACACTTTATGTCTGTTGTCTTATATTTTTTCTCCCAGCTTGGAGCAGTATGATGTCTCCACCATTTAGAGACGGTTCTTTGGTAAAGAGTCAACAGCATGCACATTGCCACAACCTGTGAACCATTATAGCCCCTTCTGGCAGAAATTCTCTATAATATTTGACACTATTGAGCTATGCTCCCTTTGTTAAAATTCTTTCTTCTTTCACTCCCTTAGTGTCTTTTTTTCTCTTATGTCATCTTTTCTTCTTGTGAGTTAAAATGTGTGCTTTTCAGGAATCTACCTTTGACCTGTTGATCTCTTTTCTTTCTCAATCACATTTCAGCAACTAACTTCTCTGCCTCTGTGCTCCCATAGAAATATGAGCATGTATCTTTCTTTACACTGTATTGAACTAAATTAATATGTTTACATGGCTATATTTCTCATAAGAATGTGAGTTACTTTGGGACATTATACTCATTTTTCTATCCTAATCACTTAGCATGTTGTTACATACACAGAAAGGGACAATAATATCTTGTGGAAATGAACTGAAATGTTTATAGAGATAATGCAGAGAGAAAAAGTCAGTATTTTAAAGTTCTTTATAGGAAAGGAATGAATTATTTCTAAAATAAATTTTAGTATGCTAAACATATTTTGGGAGACAAAAGAGAAAAACAGTGTGAATTTTTCACATACATGGGATAGGAATAGAGGAACCTGAGTGGACAGAATTATTCTGATTCAAGACAGTGAATTTACTAAAATGCATTTGACCTTGGTTATTTTTTTCTCTCTAATGTCATATTCTTCTCTTTCAATCATGCTAGTGAATTAAGGTTAAAAACACAAGAATTGGGTAAAGCAATGATTTCAAGTGTGTGGAAATTTAATCAGATACAATTTCAAGGTTTCTAGGCATGCATTACAGTGGGAATGAAATACTGGCTTGCAGCTAGATCATAATAGATCAGGTTGGCAATGGGAAAGTATTTCATGAATTAACACAAGTCAATTTAACTGAGATTTTGGGGGTGGGGGTAAAAATACGAGAAGATTGAAACAATTCTCAATATCTATCTCAGAATATTTAATATCAATTATACTTCAGATAAATAAGAATATTAAGTTTACTCCTTCAGGCTAAGTTGAAGTAAATGAATAAATAAGCAAGTTTTCCCCATGTCCTAAGTACCTTTCTGAAATTATAGAATTTGCACATAGAAATAAATTTAAAAGACAGGGCCTCCTGGCCTTCAATATAAAAGAACCGAGTAAATTAACTGGGAACACAGCAGAGTTTTATTATCAAGGAAGAAATTAGTGCAACATCTTTTTAAAACACAATTTTGGAAACTGTGAGTTCACTGGAGGGCAGAGTAAGAAATATATTTGACTGTCAAAGAGAAACATTCACTAGTTCTATCATATGTTCTTTCATTTCTTGTTTTGCTCTTCTTATCTCTTCCATAGCACGGACTCAGAGTATTTTCTACTTAATACAAAGGGCTAGCAATGTTGTAGCCAAGCAAAATCTTAAAAAATGAAAAGTAACTCTCCTGTATTTAAGAGATAATTGACCAGCAAGTGAACTGGTTAATTTATAGTCCTTTGCCATTTATTTACATTTCCTTTTCCTCCTCAGTTTTACTATTACTGCCCACTCTACAGAAACAAATAAGGCAAGATATTTTTTTTAGTAAGGTACCCATGATGCCTGGTGTAGTAGCCCCCACCTATAAGATTGTTTTTATGAATCATCTGTGAGTAAAGCTTGAAACCTGGTTTAAAGCTTTACTACAAAGCTGTGATCACCAAGACAGCATGGTACTGGCATTAAAAAAGATACATAGACCAGTGGAACAGAGTAGAGAGCCCAGATATGAACCCTCAACTCTATGGTCAAATAGTCTTCGACAAAGCAGGAGAAAATATACAGTGGGAAAAAAGACAGTCTCTTTGATAAATGTGCTGGGAAAATTGGACAGCTATATGTAGAAGAATGAAACTCGACCATTCTCTTACACCGTACACAAAGATAAACTCGAAATGGATAAAGGACCTCAATGTGAGACAGGAATCCATCAGAATCCTAGAGGAGAACATAGGCAGCAACCTCTGTGATATCAGCCACAGCAACTTCTTTCAAGATATGTCTCCAAAGGAAAAGGATACAAAAGCAAAAATGAATTTTTGGGACTTCATCAAGATCAAAAGCTTCTGCACAACAAAGGAAACAGTCAACAAAACAAAGAGGCAACCCACAGAATGGGAGAAGATATTTGCAGATGACAGTACAGACAAAAGGCCGATATCCAGGATCTATAAAGAACTTCTCAAACTCAACACGCACAAAACAGACAATCATGTCAAAAAATGTGCAGAAGACACAGACACTTCTCCAATGAAGACATACAAATGGCTATCAGACACATGAAAAAATGTTCATCATCACTAGCCATCAGGGAGATTCAAATTAAAACCACATTGAGATACCACCTCACACCAGTTAGAATGGCCAAAATTAGCAAGACAGGAAACAACGTGTGTTGGAGAGGATGTGGAGAAAGGGGAAC